>PVHP010027710.1:0-23658 GCA_004024765.1 Zapus hudsonius
TGTCCCCCACAAACAATTGAATGTGTTCTGATAGATCGATCCTCAGCTGATGGCAGTTTGGGTTTTACAACCTCGATGAAGCTGTGTTGTTGGGGGCGGGCTTATGGGGTTATAAGCCAGCTTCCCCTTGCTAGTATTTGGCACACCTTCCTGCCGCTGTTTGCGGTGCTGTGGCAGAGGTGATGTCCAGCCCTCTGCTCATGCCATCGTTTTCCCTGCCTGGATGGAGTCTCCCCCCGAGTCCGTAAGTCAAATAAACCCATTCCTCCACAAGCCACTTTTGTTTGGGTTCTCTCTGCGCAGCAACTAGAAAGCTGACTGCAACAGGTTCCATATGGATCCTCCACGGTATGACTGTGGTGGCTCCTCTCTTGCCAGAATCTCAAATTTTGTTCAGATATTCTATGCCCTTTTCTTGCTTCCAAGGTTACACTGAGCTTAGCATTGACAGGGTAAGAAAAAAGAGGAAACCAAAAGAAATTCAAAATAGCTAAACAGATGCATTTAACCATGTAGAAGAAAATGTGTGTGTGTGTGTGTGTGTGTGTTTGTGTAGAACTGCATATTGAGGCTTCATAAGAGCAACCCAACCATCAACATACCTGTCACTAGTTTGTTTACTGATTATAAAATAGCCCTACAATATAAGGCTAGGCAGCCATTAAAAAAGAACAAACTTGGGGCTGGAGAGATGGTGCAATGGTTAAGGTGCTTGACTGAAAAGCCTAAACACCTGGGTTCAAATACCCAAGTAAAGCTAGATTCACGGGAGTGGTGCATGCATCTGGAGTTCGTTTGCAGTGGCTAGAGGCCCTGGCATGCCCATTCTTTCTCTTTGTCTCTCTGCTTGAAAATATAAAACAAACTTGGGCAGGCACTTGGGAAGCTGAAGCTGGAGGATCATGAGTTTGAAGTCAGCCTAGAAATAACTGTATCAAAAGAAAGAACAGAAGCAGACCTTCATATCCTTATTGAAAATATATGCATATAACTGTGATCGACTTTTGTATTATATTTGTGTGTAAGCATATCTATTCATGTAGTTATGGTGCCTAATAGCATATAAGCTATGTTGATGGAGAAAATTAAATATATTGCTTACATATAAGTTGGAAATCTCTCAAAGGATACAAAAATATTAGGAGTGGCTTCCATCTGAGATAGAAAATAAGATATAGCATGAAAATTAAAAGGAAAATTTGCCCAAAATTTGCCATTTAATGTTTATATCATCAAATTGTTTGTATTATACATATGCATTATATGATTGGACGGTTTGGATGGAGCTGGGGATCATCTGTCATTTCTTTCTCAGCACCTAGCTCCTCCCCTAGACGAGGAGAGGATGTTAACTTTTTCACAAAAGTGCTGTGAGAATCTGATAGGACTGGCATTGCCCATGGTTGGTTCTGAATAAATCTCCATCCCTCTCCCTATCTCTGCCCATGCTTCACTTTCATCCATTCACCATTGCCCTCCTTGGCTTTCATAGTGGTACCCAAGTTGATGCTCTCAAAACAGTTGACCATAGCAGTGGTTTTTAACCAGGAACAATTGAGTCCTACAGGGAACATTTGGCAATATTTGGAAATATTTTGTTTTCTTGACTTGAAGGACTCTGTGATTTAGTGGCTAGAGACCAGGGATACTGCTAAATGTCCTCCAACAGATAGGACAACAAAGACAGTATAGTGTCATTTGTGCTACAGCTGAGAAACACTGTTTGAAAGGATTCTAGAAAGCTCTGCACAAATTGATAAAACACGTACTTGATTTGAAAGCAGGCTATTGCCAAATTAACTAAGGAAAACTGGCAGCTTCCACCATTGCTCTCTGCTTGTAAGAGCATAAGCCTATCTCGTAGGCGCAGTAGAAGGGGATCCTCAGGGAGAAAATTGCTCACCTTTTATTCCAGAAACTTGCCAATTTCCTTGAAGACTATCACCTGAGATGGTTTTGTTTGTGTCGGTCATCCATTGTTATACAACAAACCACTGCATTATGTGGTTGCTTTCCACACTAACAAATATTGAGCTGATCTGGGCAAAAGTCATTTAGTCTTTTTTTTTTAAAATATATATATTTATTGACCATAATGAGTTACATTATTTAGTGGGCAAACAATGAGTTATCCCCAATTCCCCAATGCTCCCCCTCCCCATCCCCAATCAGCTGGATACCCTCCTCCATGGGCCATCTGGATCAGTCCTTGTGGCAGGGGACCATCAATAGCCTAGTACTCAGCCTGCTTCTCCTGGCCCAAGTGTGTTGTTGCTGAGGGGTGCCATGCATCTGGATAGTCTCCCCCACCATGGCTCTCACAATCTTTCAGCCCCTCTTCCGCTCAGTTCCCTGGGTCATGTTGGGTGAGTATTAAGGCAGCTTTAATGTTGTGAGCTTAGGGGTCTTTGTGTTGAAAACTGTTGGTTTCTGTCACCCTGGCTTATCCTGTGTTGATTGAATGGCTGTGGCTGTGGGTCCCTTGTTCATCCCATCATTCTCTGCAGGGCTCCATATGGATCCTCCACAGTATGACTGTGGTGGCTCCTCTCTCTCTTTTTTTTTCCTTTATTGTCCATGAGTTACATTGTTTAGTGGGCCAACCATGAGTTGTTATCCCCTATTCCCCATTGCCCCCCCTCCCCATCCCCAGTCAGCTGGATATCCTCCTCTGAGGGCCGTCTGTATCAGTCTTTGTGGTAGGGGACCATGGATAGCCCAGTCTTCAGCCGGGTTCTCATGACCCAAGTGTTTTGTTACTGAGGGTTGCCAAGTCTCTGGTATTCTCCCCCACCACGGCTCTTATAATCTTTCCGCCTCCTCTTCTGCTCAGTTCCCTGAGTCGTGGTGGGTGAGTATTGAGGCTACTTTGGTGTTGTGAGCTTAGGGGTTTTTGTTTCGAGATTCGTTGGTTTCTGTCACACTGGTTTATCCTTTGTTGATTGAATGGCTATGGATGTGGGTCCCTTGTTCATCCAATCATTCTCTGTGGGGTTCCATGTGGATCCTCCCCCGTATGACTGTGGTGGCTCATCTCATGCCAGGATCTCAGCTTTCTGCCTGCAGTCGGTTGGTAGGGTTATATGGGCCACAGCTCCCTCGCTGCATCCTGAAAAATACAAACACAATCTCCATCGGAGAATGAGGTCAGTATAGGTTAACAAATATACAACAATCTGGATTACCTAGCTTCTATATTCAAAAGCCTCCCCGGCAGACACTCGCATAGTGCATCTTTTCTTGGGAGCCCAAGAGTATGTGATCCGTTGCATATCGCCCTGAATCCCCATTTCCAATCAAGGGTTCCCCCTCACTGAGTGGAATGTTTGGCCGAATTTAATAGCTGTTGATTATCTCCCCCCAGGCCCAGGCTCCTCCATTGCACACGTGCTCCTTTCTTGGTTTCCTTTTCTCCCCCAGTAGGAGGTGTGGTCAGCCTACTCATGGCCTCAGACTGTGTTTCATGTCAGTGGTCTGTTTACACCAGCTGTCGTTGTTCAGCTTCCCCTGGCAGCTTGTGTAGTGTCTTCCAGCACTGCACTAACTGCCATCTGGGGGCTGGTTACCATCGAAGAGTCTCTCGATGCTGATCGATGGTATTCTGCGGTTTTTTCAGCAACAGGGTTTTGCCTCAGGCCTGGGGAGGGCGTTCAAGAGCCTTGACAGAATTCTGTCTTGTTTTTGGAACCTCATGGGTCACTTTGGTCAACAGCTCAGTGAGGGAAGGAACCAGTGGCTGGGACCTGGGGCTGTCAGACTGCTCAATTGTTCACAGACTTAGATATTCTCCCCTACTACTCATGACCCCTCTTACCAGTTGATGCCCACTACTTACTCTTTAGGTTACAGTGTGCTTGTGAGAATTTTATGTTTTTGAACCTAATTTGGTTTGGCCTCATGTTTGAGCCATTTCGCTCCCCCCTTCCCTTACCCCACATTTATAACCTCTCAGTTCTTTCTACTTGTCTGTATAAGGAAAATGGTTATCCTGGTTATGGACCGCATATGAGGGAGAGTATGCGGCGTTCCATTCTCTGTTCTTTTGAGTGTTCGCTTAGTAAGATCTGCTCAAAGTCAGACCATTTTTTTAAATATTTTATTTATTCATTTTCAAGCAGAGATACAGAGAGAGAGAGAGAGAGAGAGAGAGAGAGAGAGAGAGAGAGAGAGAGAGAGAGAACAAGAACCAGGGCCATCACCTTGTGGGTCTGGCTTATGTGGGTCCTGGGGAATTGAACCCAGGGCCTTAGGCACTGGAGGCAAGTGCCTTAACCGCTGAGCCATCTCTCCAGCCCAAAGTCAGACCATTTTTTCCTAAATTTTGATGTGTCATTTTTTCTTTCAGCTGAGTATAATTCCATCATGGAAATATACCACAGTTTCTCTGTCCATTCCTCCATGGATGGGCATTTGGGTTGATTCCAGTTCTTGGCTATTATGAATTGAGCTGCTATAAATATAGTTGTACAAAATTTTCTGCATCGAGATGTGGCATCTTGTGGGTAGATGCCTAGTAGAGGGATAGCTGGGTCCATTGGTAGTTCTAAGTCCATTATGTCTAGGAGTCTCCACACTGCTTTCCATAGCAGTTGAACAAGTTTGCAATCCCTGTGGTGGCTCCTCTCTTGCCAGAATCTCTGCTATCGTCCTACAGTCATTTGGTAGGTTTAGATGGGCCACAACTCTCTCACTGCATTCTGAAAAATACAAACACAATCTCCATCGGAGTGTGAGGTCAGTATAGGTTAACAAATATACACAATTCTGGATTACCTAGATTCTATTTTTAGTAGCCTGTCCGTCATTCAGTCCCATAGTGCATCTTTTCTTGGGAGCCCAAGAGTACGGGATCTGGTGCATATCACACTGATTCCCCAGTTCCAGTCACGGGCTTCCCCTCACTGAGTGGAATATTTAGCCGAATTTAAAAGCTGTTGATTGTCTCCCGCAGGCCCAGGCTCCTCCATTGCACTAGTGCTATTTCTTGGTTCACTGTTCTCTCCCAGTAGAAGGTGTGGTCAGCCTACTCATGGCTGTAGTCTGTGTTTCATGCCAGTGATCTCTGTTTACTCCAGCGTTATTGATCAGCTTCCCCTGGCAGCTTGTGCAGTGCCTTCTAACACTGCATTAACTACCATCTGGGGGCTGGATACCATTCCAGACCTTGAAGGGTCTCTTGATGCTGGTTGATGGCATTCTGTGGTTTCTTTAGCAACAGGGTTTTGCCTCAGGCCTAGGGAGGTCATTCAAGAGCTTGAAAGAATTCTGTCTTGTTTTTGGAATTCCATGGGTCACTTTGGTCAACAGCTCAGTGAGGGAAGGAACCGGTGGCTGGGACCAGGGGTTGTCAGACTGATCAATTATTCATAGGCTTAGACTCTCTCCCCTAATACTCATGGCCCCTCTTGCCAGTCGACACCCACTACTTGCTCAAAAGCCAGCTAGTCTTGATTAGCTCAGATCAGTAGAGCCACCCAGCTGAGCCTGGGTCAAATGGCAATGCACAGAAGCATGAGATGTTGTTTTGGAGCAGTTTGTTATGTAACAGAAACTAACGAAGTAAATGCTTAGGCTTGTTGAGTTTGGGGCTTGTTGAGTTTGGGGCAATAGTGTTGCTGTGAATTTTCTTCTGCATAACTTCTCCACACTTCTGTTGATCACAGGAGTGAAAATGAGGGCACATCTGCTGGGTTTTCTACTTACCTTGGTCTTCACACAGAAACTTTTATCACTTTTCTTTGTGGCCTTCATCTGCAGCAAGTGCTTTGGGCCTATTTTTTTTCTAAAAAGAAAAGACCAATGCCAGGGAATATCATTGAGATAATTTTTCAGGGATGGGCTAGGAGTTCGGATTTCTGGTGCCATATCTGTCATTTCTTCCTCAGTAAAAAACATCCCCGCCCACTTTTTAAGAACACCTTTCACTGTGACTAAACAAAGTTCTGTTCTCAAACATGTTAACACCTAAGAAGGAAATGACCCAGAACATACAATGGGAATGGGAAATGTGTCTCAAGCATATGAGAATACAATAGCTATTGTGAGATAGTTGATGATAGGTAGGTAGATAGATAGAACGAAATTTGATTATGAATCTGGATCTTAAGTCAGTACATGCATACAAACTGCTAATTTCTATGGATAAGATTAATACATGTCAGAAAAAAATGATAGGTTTGCTTATGTAATCAGTCAACAAATGTTTGAGTGCCAAGTGTGTAGAAGTGCTCTGTCTTTCTCTCTCATTCACTTTTTGGAGATTCTGTCCCACATTGTAGCTTATGCAACTGGCTATGTAGCCCAGGCTGCCCTCAAACATATAACAATCCTCCTGCCTCAGCTTCCACAAAGTGCTGGTGATACAGGTATGATCCACCATGCCCAGCTGAGTGCTTGGCTTCTTGTAATTCCTTTGGACTCTGTCAAAAAGCAGAAGAGGACCATGAGCTCAATTGTGGGTCACGGGGTAATGATTGAGCCCCCAAATCAGAAACTGGCTCCACCAGCTATTATCCACACCCAATAGCAAAATCATCTCCTGAGGTATAAATGTGAGCAGAACCAGCTCCCAGTGTTTTAAGTGCACAAATGTTTCCTCATGGTTTCAGGACCCAAGGCAAAGTTAGTTGACATGGCCTAAGGCCCTGAATGATCTAGTCCCTGCTTGTGTCTTCAGGTTCTCTGTAGTTTCTGGGCCCATACTACACTAACCAACTTTTAGTTCTTTGGATTTGAGATGCTCTGTTGAATTCCAGGGCTTATATATGAGTTAATCTTGTCACCTAAAATGTACTTCACTCTTGTGGTAGATAGAATAGCAGTCCTCCACCAAAAATGCGCACATATAAGTCCCTAGAATCAGTAACACATTCCCTAATATTGCAAAAGACAGTTGTGTAGATTTGATTATGGTAAAGCTGGGGAGGTGGGGAGAATAGCCTGGATTTCCTGTCATCATAAATATCCTCACCAGGGACAGAGAGAGATAGACGAGTTGGAGTCAGTGAGGAACATGTGATGATAACATCTGAGGTAAGAAGTCAGAGATTTCAAAACACTGTATTGCTCACTTTGAAAATGAAGGGACATGAGTTTGGCCTTGAGCCAAAGCGGCCTCTAGAAGCTGAAAAAGCCAAGGGCATGGATTCACCCAGAGACCATTCAGAAGGAATGTGGTTCTCTCAAACACCCTCATCTGGAGACTTCTGACCTAGAAGATCTTAAATCTGTGTGGTTTTAAATAATGAACTTTGTTATAATTCATTACTGCTCTGCTGGGAAACTTAACAGTCCTGTCTTCTCCATAGAATTTATTCCAACCTTCCTTCAGCTACTTAGGTGGTCTTCTATGTTCACTGACTAGATCAGATCCATGTAGTACAGTTCCTCCCAGAGTAACCACACCTTCTTTCCAGCACCAGTCACAGTGGTGTGACTGGGGATTAGCCAAGAAGAAAGCCCTGTGATGTTAGTCTCTGTATCCACCTTTACACAGTGTTCTGGTATATAATAAACCTTCACATTCACTTGAAAGAAATAACTTTCCAAGGCTTTCAAAAGCTCTAAAAACTGTCTTGTCATAAAATGAAACCAAAGGATCAGTGTTGCACATTAGAAATAGAAATAGGTATTAAAATGTTACAGGTGTTAAAACTATCAGAACTGGGGCTAGGGAGACAGTTCAGTGATTAATGGCACTTGACTGCAAAGCCTGCTGGCCTAGAGTCAATTCCCCAGCCACCCATATAAGGCTGCCCCCCCAATTGGCACATGCATCAACATTCCATTTGCAGTGGCAAGAAACCCTGGCGAACCCCCCATACACACATGCAAATAAATAAAATGTATAAATTATTGGAACTCAGCAGCCTCTATGACAATTGTCCCTGGGAAAACGTTCAACTACACCTTTATTTCTTCTAAAGAATGGGAGTATATTTTATTTAAACGGTGGTATTTATGTATGACATTCATCAGACCAAAATCAATCACCTTTCAATTTACAAATAAACATCATATATATTATTTGATTTAATCTTCATTATCGTATTATTCCTATGATAGACACAGATGTATGAAAATGCTATAACAAGACCCAGTACGTTGCATGTTA
This sequence comes from Zapus hudsonius, assembly GCA_004024765.1. Lineage (NCBI taxonomy): Eukaryota > Metazoa > Chordata > Mammalia > Rodentia > Dipodidae > Zapus > Zapus hudsonius. The sequence continues at coordinate 8,114 of PVHP010027710.1, forward strand.
ACTTTATAAAAGTAGATTTTATGATAAAATAAAAATGGCTTAAATCCTCTGAGTAGACTGAGATGAATGTCTCAGTTGTTTTGTTTAAGTAAACTGATGTTCAAAGAAATGGAGTGAATTTCCCAATAAATTACAGTGCTCAACAAACAAAGGTAGATGTCAAACTGTGCCTTTTGGTTCTAAAAGCAACACGAATCCACTGCACCCTTATCTGCACACTATGCTTTGCCTCTGGGAATTCAGCAGCTTTCTTTATTTCAGAGCTAAGCATGTTAGTGGTTGAATGTTTGCCCTTCCTTGTTTAGAAGCTCATGAATAAATTTGTTAAAACCAACCTGTTTTCTGTCCAAAAAGCATTAAAGGAATTACGGATAATGTGTCCTGCCAAAACTCTACCTTTTACAGGGCAAGTGCTTGGATTTGTTTCCTTAGAAAAATGAAATTTTGAAGGAGTTACAGAAACTAGAAATAATTCCAGAGTATGGGGATGGGAGTGTGCAACTGAGGTAGAGAGAGACAAAATGAGTGGGGGAAGGACAGAGAGGCGGAGCACTGGAAGGGTTATTGACATGGGTGCAACAGGAGCATTATCAGAGTGACAGCGAAGGAGAACTACAGTCTGAGAGACAGGAAGGATGGCACAAGGTTAGCAAATTACTCATCAAGAGGTGGCTCAAAGGTGGGGAGATTGGAATAAGAAACCAGAAATGAAGAACAATGAAAGGCACCTCATTTGGCCATCAATCCAGGGACATAAAGAATATGGGAGAAAAAGTAACCAGTGCCTGAGAAAATGGAAGGAAAAACTATATCCTCAGTAATAAATCAGGATTCATGTAGAGTAAGATAAAGGAGAACACATTCATTGAAGGGATTTAGGTTAAAGAGATTTTTAAAAAAATAATATCTTTATTATGAATAATCATATACATATTGTATGAGCAAATCTTGTGATGGTGCCTCCATTTCTCTGTCCCCTACCCACTGGGGTCCCTCCACCGTGTGCATTCTGGGTCTGTTTTGTTAATGACTGAATAAGAATACCCAAGGGTATAGTAGAAAAGTTTGAGTTGGGAAAAGCTAGGCACCCCCCCAAAAAAAAATCAGAAAGGAGGTGTGATAACTAATCTTGCTTGTGGACTTGACTAGGTTGAAAGGTACCTTGAAAATTGGCAAAGCACACTTCCAGGTGTGTCTATGAGGACGTTTCCAGAAACATTTGGCATTTGCATAAAGGAACCTAGCGCAAAGACCTGTTCTAAATGTGAGCAGCACCATCTAATAGGAGGGGGACTAGAATGAACAAAAAGTAGAAAAAGAGGGCTGGAGAGATGTCTCAGCAGTTAAGGTGCTTTCCTGTAAAATCTAATGACAAGGGTTCCCCAGTACTCACGTAAATCCAGATGCACAAGGTGGCACATGCATCTGGAGCTGATTTGCAGCAGCTAGAGACTCTGGCACAGCATGGCACGACACGCCCATTCTCTCTCTCTCTCTCTCTCTCTCTCTCTCTCTCTCTCTTTCTCTCTCTCTCTCTCTCTCTCCCTCCCTCTTTCTCTCCTTGCAGATAAATAAATAATTTTAAAAGTAGAAAAAGAGCACAGCTGGCCCGCCTAACTCTGCCCCTGATTGGCTTGAGTGGGTGCATTTTATTTTCTTTTTTGCTGCTTCCACCACCCACAGATGACATCAGACCCTAGCTTCCTTAGTCTCTCTTCATGAACTCCCATCACTGACTCTCCAGGGACCTTCCAAACATTCTGCCTCAGACTCATGCTACATCATTGGTGGGCTTCCAGCTTCTTTGACTGAACAGTTATTACTGGTTTCCCCAGTTTTCCCACCTGCAAGCAAACAGCCACTGTGAGGCTGCTCAGCCCTTGACCATGTAAGCCAGTCTAGTAAATCTCTTATAAGTACAGATGCATTCCATTTTTCCTATTCATCTAGAGAGCTTTGACGAATACAGGGAGATTGTGTCAGCTAGTCACCAAGTATTTCCCATGCCCTACCCTCCCTATAGACTTAAGATGTGGAAAACCTATATCCTCCCTCTTGAATCAATGCTTACCTTTGACTATAGCGTCTTTCCTTCCTGGAACTGTTCTCTTTCAAAACTCAATTACCATGCTCTGGGAGATTGAAATAATACAGAAAGGCCACAGGGAGGGCAATCAAAAAGTTCTGGAGCTTTCTACCAAACGTTGTAGCAACTGCTAGCCATGTAAGTCATGTTGGGCATTCTAGTTTACTCAGGTGTCCAGATAACTGCTGCTCCAGCTGACAATATGAGAAAAAGAATCACCCAGCTGTACACATTCACCCATTGAATGGTGAGTGATGAAGTTGTGTTTTGAGATGTTACAAGCTTGAGGATACTATAGATGACTGAAACAGGGATGCACAATGTCATCTTGGGACTAGGAGAGAGAAGTGAAGAATGACCAAAGAGCTTTGAGTTTCTTTTATGACTTACATCATTGGTGATAAAGGCTGAAGGAGCTCCCCCGCCCCCAGTGACTGAAAGAATGGGCTGGCCTTGAGGAATGTGTCTTCTTCCTATAGTTTCTGCACTGAGTTATGTTACACTAATGACTTGATTTCTGCTTCAAGATACATTCTCTTCCACAGGGACATGAAAATATGCAAGATACACAACTGCAACCCAGGATCTTAGGAGGAGGCCTCCCAATGAATTGTGATTTCAGGCTGAACCTAAAAAAATATTTCTACTTTAGAAGGGCTTCATCTGAAAACTATCATCCAGGTACTCAGAAATTAGGACTTTCCCTCACCCTTCATGTGTGATTATTTTTCCTCCTTGAAGGAGATGCTCTGTGTGGCTTTCATGTTAATATGATAGAAGAAGCTTAAAGATAGATGCAAACGAACTGAGTAACCATGACAACAAGGAAAGGAAGAAAACAAGACAATTATGCCTATGCAATCCCTTCCTAAACCATCAAGGTGACAGAGAACATGGCTGTCTGCTCTAAAGCCAAATAGACAATGACAAGTTCAGAATGCAGAAAGGCCACTGTGGCATGTGTGGGGCAGCTGTGATTAGGCCTTCACAAGCTCTGTGCTCTGGATGGCAGTTTTGGTATGTATTTTGTATGTGTGTGCATGCTTCAGTGCTCACTGAGAACCTATATGCCACTGCTTTTCAGATGTAATACATTATAGTTTACTGAATTAGCTTTGATCCAGGCTTTCCAGGACATTGGTACTAATAGCACCTAGGGAAAATATTTCCATTGAAACCTTTAACTTGTCAAATTTCACAACCACCATGAGGAGAGTAGTGCTTCTCCAACTGTAATGTGTACATAATTTATTAATGTGGACATCTCATTTAAATGGGCCCAGGCCTCTGCATTTCTAACAAGCTCTTCAAAGTCCTCACTTTGAGGAGGGAAACTCTAAATTTAAGAGCATTTATTCTGCATTCGGGTCACTTGGGTTCAAATCCTGGCTCCATATATCAGCCAGCCCTGAGGACTTTGTCATGTCATCTGGCCTTTTTGCATTTCTTTATTCAGAAAAATGAAGATGATAAAAATGACATAGTGCCTACCTCTTAAAGCTCTTGGGTGGCCTAAATGAGTCCATGTATTAAAATGTTTTCAGCAGCGTGTGGCATGTCATAAAGCACTCAATGAATAGTAACTATTGTAATCTACTTATATTTTACCTGCTAATTGAACATTTTCTACATAGTGGGAACTATGCATTATGTGCTTAACCTTGAACCTAAATATGAATTCTCACAACTCTCTAAGGAAAATGGTCTTTGTTTTACAATGAAAAATAGAGGTCTAGTACAGTCATAGACCTTGTGAAAGTAGCTATCTGATACTACATAGATCCCACATCTATTCCAAGTGTCCAAAGGGAAGAAATCATAGTGACTCATGACTGCATTTCCAGGGAGCTCACACAAAAATAGCACATAATAGGTATTTTTTAAAGTTCTGTTGAATGAGCTAACCAATTAGATACCCTATTAGCATTTTCCCAAGAATTTTTTTTGCTTTTATTTTTATTTTTTTCTTTATTGTCCATAATGAGTTACATTGTTTAGTGGGCCAATAATGAGTTGTTATCCCCAATTCCCCATTGCCCCCCTTCCCCATCCCCAGTCAACTGGATATCCTCCTCCGCAGCCTTAATACTTTTCCAAGAATTTTGAGACAAGTGAACTGAACTAAAAAAGAATTTTAGATGGTTCAATTCTACCACAAATGGAAGGATTGGCATGGAAACTCATATCCCTCACATATAAAGACTATTTGCATCATGAAAATGACCTTGACCTTATCCACTAAGAGAGGGGGAAGGAAGTAAAGAAGACAAGCGAGCTCAGGAGCAAGAATTTGAAAACCACCTCAGCATGGGCTGCTGGAGTGGTGTTAAGAATCGTGAGCCTACAGAAGCTAAAATTCATGCATTTTCTCCTCTGCAACTGGTTTACCAGAGTCTCTTTTCTCTGTCAGAGCCTCTGGGGAGTGTCAGAAGCATTTCTCCATGACTTTTGCAGTTACAGTTAATGGTTCAATGTAAACTTCCTTAACAGTCCCATACAGCCTTTGATGGCTATGGTTTGGGTGCCTCCAAGAATTCAGTGCAATTGCTTTATCTGGGAGATGCTGAGAACATAAGTGGGAAAGTGACTCAGAAAGCAGTACATTATTAAGCCATCTACTCACAAAAATTATTTAAATTAATGCCATGTTAAGAAAGGAAGTTCAGAGAAATAGTGAGAAGCATGATTCCAGAAGGTAGAGTTCAAAATATCAACTAAAAGGAGAGGTCTCTTTATTGCTTCCCATTGTAGAACTCACTAAGATGTCAATTACATGGGTCAATACAAAATTACCTACTTGTCCAATGGAAGTTGTTGGGGGAAGGATATGCAAGTACTATACATTTCAGATTAGGCTGTGGCCATAGGATTACTGCACAACTGTGGAGAGAGAAATGCAGTTTTGGAATCCCATTATCATGGGTTCAAATCCAAGCCCTGATCCTTACTTGGATGTCTGTTTCAGAATTTATTTTCTCCATCGCGGGGTTATTGTGAATACAAGATATAACATGTGTGCATATTAGTCACTTCATTCATTTCTATGAATGAATACCTGATTGGGAGCAAGTTAAGGAAGGAAAAATTTCTTGTGGCTTACAGTTTTACAGGAATACATTCCATCATGCCAGGAAGGCATGGCAACAGGAATTGGACACTACTGGCCACATTGTTCCTACTATCAGGGACACAGAACAAACAGGAAGTAGGGCTACTCAAGGTCCTTCCCCAGTGACTCACTTCCTCCAGAAAGACTCCACATCCTAAAGGTTCCAAAATCTTCCCAAATAGAACCACCAAATAGGAATCAAGTGTTCAAACATAGGAGCCTGTGGGGAAGAGTTGATATCCAAACTAAACCAATGTGAAAGCATCCTGCTCAGAGGAGCTAAGGGCAGTTAATGGTGGCTGGGAGATGGGGAGTTCCTCTCTTCAGTGATGTAGCCACTGGTAAGGTGAGAAGAAAGTGGGGGGGGGGCATAAGAGAAGGTAGTGAGAGTATATGTGATCAAAATACAATATATAAATGTATGAAATTCTTAAAGAAGACATGCAAGAGGCCTAAGATCTTACCCTACTTGCAAACTAACAAGCTAGTGTGCCACAGTTTTCCAGATGGATGCTGGTAGAACATCTGGACCTCCTGAGTAATAGATGAACAGTTTATTACTCATAAAAGTAGTAGCAGCCAGAGTTTTGCATGTTTCTTGAGTTCCAATTTCCAAGGGGTGATCCAAAAGAGACCAGATGGCACCTGCTAATATAGGTGGGTTTTAAGAAGAAAAAAGAACTTAACATGACATTATCACAGAGAAGATATCCTCCAGTCTAGCTGCTGAGGCAAAATTAACCAAACCACGGAGCCAGCACAGAGTGCCAGAACAGAATTGCAAGCTAAACAAATGGTTATTGCTTGAAGTATTAAGTTTAGATATTGTTTGCTATGCAGCAAAAGACACCTGATACATAAGACAATGGCTTTCCCTGCTAACAAGGTCTCCTATGTCCTCCAGCAATGACCACCAATACAGCATCCATCTGCTAGACACACACAAATTCATATATGATTTTTTTCACCTCCCTATTTATAGTCTATCAGTGATTTTCTATCAATCATAAGATATGTCCAATCTTTTTAGACATAGAAATAGTGAAGAGTTCTTTAAATTTTAGTGCCAAGCTCATTTTCCAGAGTTCCTCACCTCCCACCCCTCTGTATCTCTTAACATTTGGTCATGTTCTACTGTTGTCAGTTTGTTGAGATCAGACTGCGCCCTGCTCTAAGTTACTTTATATTATATACACCAGTAGTTTTCCAGATGTGCCTTGTCACAAGTAGTTTTTGACTCCATTTTGAGCATGGAGGCCAGCTCTGCTCCTAGATGGACATGTGAGTGGTATCCTGTCTAGCACCACCCATGCAACACTCACTGATAAATGACTTATTCCATGGAATATAAAAGGGTCCACCCCATAACTCCATCTCGGTTACTTGAAACTGGAGCAGCATTCAAATCATATCAAGAAAGCCAGTCCCAAGAAAGTATTGTAACTTCCACACTTGGATCTCATAAAAAGGTGGACATCGTTTTGCAATGGCAACAGATCCCACCGATCTGTCATCTGACCACTCAGTGTGTGTGTGTGTGTGTGTGTGTGCGTGTGTGTGTGTGTGTATTAAGGATCAACAGACAGAGAAGATTGTCCCAGGTACTTCAGCTCGGCTTGGTTCCTACTGTTGACTTGCCTGGCTTGAGTTATCATCTTCCTATCCACCTGTTTATCTGACTGGACCTGCTGTCCATCTGTCTGTGTTTCTGGATCCTGTCTTGTACCTCATTTCTGCAGCTGGCCGCTACTTGACCATTCCTCTCCAGCCTGTGACTCTGCAGCAGCCTGACTCTGCTCCTGCTCTCTGCAGACCTCTGACCAGCTCATTTATCTCACCCCTACAGACTCTTGCATTTTCTGTCAGTTTCTCAGCTCTGGCCTCTTTGAAATTGTTTGCCTCTAAACTTTTATTTATTCCCTATCTATCTATCTATCTATCTATCTATCTATCTATCTATCTATCTAACTATCTATCATCTTTCTATAGATAGATACATATAGATACATTTAGTGTGTGGTGTGTAGTGTGTGATCTGAGAGTTAATATTAGTAATTAAGTTTGAAAAAAAAACTGTGTGTGCCTTAGCCAGGACTCTGAAGGGAAACAGGAGTATCTGGCAAATAGCTCCTTGTGAATTTATTCTTATCCAATAAATTCTGACATTGTGGAGAGGCACAAATGTGTTTGTCTATGTTTATAACATAGTGTACTTAGAATAGAGCTTTATGAAACCACTATGTGCTTCCATTACTCGAGGGATTTTCTCTTAAAGACCATTCAACTAAAAATATCCTTTCCCTCTGTTCTCCATACTTATGCACTTAAAACCAAATACATTTCTGAGTATCTCATAGATGCTTAGAATGTGCTGAAATAAATGACACAATTTTATTTTACAGTGATGTTATGGTACAATTACAGCTATCATTTAAGAAGTGCATACTATGGAGCTAAGCACTGTGCAAATGTCATAGTGATCTTATTAGGTCTACATCACTATCATCATCATTGTTGTCATCACCAGCATCATACTTCCTATTTAGCAGGTGAAAAAAACCCTGTGGCTTAGAGAGGCCAGATAATTTACCAAAAATTACTGTTTTGGAGACTAGGTTTCAATATGAATTTGAAGTTGCACAAATGTTCATGCCATGGAAAGCCTTTAAGCTTTGGTTTCTATTATGGAAGAACCTAGCTTTGTGAGTCCTAAAAACAAGCTTTTATTTCCAGTTATCACCTAGGCTTTCAACATTATTGTTGCAATAAGGGATTGCTTTTGTTATATTGAGGCAGTGTCTCACCCTAAAGCAAACTGGAATTTGTTCTGTAGCCCAGACAGGCCTTGAACTAAAAGCAATCCTCCTACCTCAGTCTCCAGCATCCTGGGATAAAAGGTGTGCACTATTACACTCAGCAGCAATAAGGAATTTTTAGAATTGAGTTGAAATTTAAAGCTAAGCAATGACTATTTTGTCCTATGGTGCAAACCTCCCTCTAATGCAAAATCTTAACAGTGAAAGGAAAGCAGGTGGTCATCCTCCTTCAGTAAAGCTATCTAGCAAAAGGGGAAACCACATTTGGCTAATGGTAGAAAACTTTATCTTAATATCAAATCTAAATTGAAGAATAAAGTCATGAAAAGTTGTGGGATATTGTCCTCTGTTTTCAATGACTATTTAAATAAATTGAAAATTGGTCTGCCCATAATTAAAATAGTAAGTTACTTTTATTGCATTTTGCATAAATCTGAATTCAAGTTAATTATTGCTATCTGTAGGGGAATTTTAAAGCTAGAGAAAGAACTCCTTAAATATTACCTCAACCACTCTAGGTAAGATATATTTAAAAGGTTCTCCCAGGATAAAAGAAGGAAGACTGTGAAGTTAGATGACAAAATTTTCATTGTCAATCATCAGCAGAGAGATCTAGAACACCTACCAGAAGTCCTATTTGTGTTAATGACAAATTCATTTCCCATCATGTATATACACTTCCAATTTTAGGCTCAATTTTTCTAGAGGTTTTACCATAAATTTGTGAAAGGATATGGAATTGGATGTGGAATGGATTGGAATGGACAGGAAGGTCCGTTGGTCTATTTGAACAGGGCCAGTAAGATTCCCATCACTGATTTTTGTGGTGCTGAGCATTTGACCATTAGAATGTTATTCTTGTAACTTAGAAATTGCTCTAACCAGCAATCCTCTTTTACAATTCTTTCATTAGCTTCTTCAAATATTTGATGTACTTTCCATGCAAATCACTAAGCTAGGGCTCACACTGAGTTAGCGATAGGAGGTGAACAGAGAGGAGGGAGGAGCAGTAAGTAAATCAATGAATCAATCAAGTCGGCAACAGTTCAGTGTGACTTCGTTTTTCCTTTCTTTGGGACTTAGGCTTCATGAGAACCAGGGCTTCGGAAGAGAGAGCAAGAAACAGGAAGATAAGTAGAATTTGCAAGTTGAGTGAGGTAACTGCTAGAAACAAATACATTTCCTTGATTTAGCTTGAGATTTCTCTCTCCCCACACCCACATTTTAATATTTCTCAAGTTAAGATTTATACTGCAATCCATAAATAGATTTAATAAGACAGTATATTTCTCCTTTGTTTTAAATTATTAAACTGAGCTTGTTATTAAATAGTGTTTCAAATAATCTTATAATGGAACACTAATATTTTTAACTTAATTCAAAAATTTTGAAGTAATTGTAGATTTATGTGCAATCCTAAAAGAGAGAGAAGGTTAGGGAAATGGCTAAGTGGATAATGCACTGCATAAGCCTGACTACTCAAGTTTGGTGACAGACCCCACAGTAGAGGCCGGAAACCATGGTGTGCTTCTGTAATTGTAGTCTGCTGACAGGGAGAAAGGAGACAGATTCGGAATTTCCTGGAAGCAGAGAAGCTTGGAAACTCCCGGTGTGCAGCAAAGAACAATCTCGGAAATGGAAGTGGAAGATGAGGACCGACATCTGAATGTTGTCCCCTGACGGCCACTACACAGCATGGCAACAATTTGTAAAGCTGAAATAAAATAAAATATCACAGCCAGAATAATAACAATCCATATAATTCTTAATGAGATTTCTCCAGTTTTAATTGTACTCATGTGGATATATTAATGTGTAAATCTGTGTATCCACCACTACTGAACACTTTAATAACTACAGGACCCCTTCATATTGCTACTTTATAATCATACCCACCTTTGTCTCACCCATCTTTCTGTCCCTCTCCGCTGGTAACTGGTCATCTGCTCTCAGGTTCTAAACTTTCGTTATTACAAAAATGTTACATAAATGCCATCATAGAGTATGCAATCCTTTAGGATTGATTTTGTTTCATTTACCACAATCCCCTGCAGATTCATCAAAGTTATATGTATCATATAAATAGTTCCTTCCTTTTTATTCTTTTTAAAAATATTTTATTTATTCATTTTCAAGCAGAGATACAGAGAGAGAGACAGAGATAGAGAGAGAGACAGAGAGTATGCCAGGGCCACCACCTTGTGGGCCTGGCTTATGTGGGTCCTGGGGAGTTGAACCCAGGGCCTTAGGCACTGGAGGCAAGTGCCTTAACCACTGAGCCATCTCTCCAGCCCATCCTTTTTATTCTTGAGTCGTTTTCCACAGCATAGATTTATCATGATTTGTTTACTCATCTACCTGTTAAAGAGCTTCCAGGGCATTTCCACTGTCTGACTATTAGATCTCTAATAGTAACTGAATGCCTACTACATATATTAAGTGCTTTCCTGTTTGCTATCTCAACTAATCTCTTTTTTGGTATGTGCATGTCACATATGTGATGTGTGTATGTTTATGTGGTGTTTAAATATGTTTGTGTGTGTTTGTGTGTGTGTGTGTGACTATGACTCAGGGAACTGAGTGGAAGAGGGAGTGGAAAAAATGTAAAAGCCATGGTGGTGGAGAATATCCAGAGACAATGACCCCCTCAGCAACAATACACAAGGGGGAAGGAAAAAAAAGAAAGAAAAACTGGCTACCTCTAGTGCAGTTCATAACCCCCTATCCTATGGACAGATCCAGTATGCTCACTGAGGAAGGACCCCAGCAGGTAGGGGACAGAGAGGAGGGAAACAGGGACACCTTCACAAGATTTGCTCACACAATATATATACTTATTCATAAGAAAGATATAAATAAATATGTGTGTGTGAATGGGTATGCCTTGTGCACGTGTATACAGAGACCAGAAGATGTCCGGTGTCCTCCTCTATTGCTCTTCAACTTTATTTCGAGGACCTAGGGCTCACTCTTTTATGGCTAGACCAGTGAGCCTGAGCAATGTTCCTGGCTCCATCCACCCCCATCAGCACTGCAGCTACAGCTGGAAAAATGTCCATGCCCAGGTTTTACGTGGGTGCTGGGGATCAAACTTGGTCTCTCGTGACCCCACGGCAAGTGCTCTTACTCTTACTCAGTGAGCCATCTATCTGCAAAGCCCCATCACAACTAATCTTTACTCTAAAAATTCCTTGGGAGACAAAAGTTAGGATCTGCAGATTATAATGATGAAATTGAGGATTCATGGTGTCAATTGACATTCCAAGATAAAACAATTGGCAAGTGGCACAGTCAGCATTTACCTTGGGATAGCGCTTGAGTGCTAGTTGTCAGTTTACTTCATGGTTTTGCTCTGGTGCTATCATGGATTTCTGAGCAGATGCCAGTCAAAATAAGATGAGAGGGAGAACAATCAGGGCTCTTTACACATCCCCAGGTTTCTCCAGTATTTTCCCACCTCAAATCAGGACAGACTTGAGGAACTGCACAGTAAAATGCCTAGTAGCTTACCTGCTCAATACATTTACATTTTGGAGGTGTCCATGCTTAAACAGCTATCCACAAGCCAAATTAAAAAATAAATAAAGACAAGATGAGGACTTGGGTTCCCACATCTTGTCCAACAATTGTTTCTTGACTTTTCTAACTAATGTTTTCTTCCAATTAACACATTTATTAGAAAAGTAGTATTTACATTGACATGTCACCCTGAAAAGAAATGCCACAGCAGCTAAGTCCCAGAAAATGCTCCAGAGTAGCCCATCTGTCCACCAGAGAGATGGATTCTGTCAATAATTCAAGCCCGATCTGCTGGAGAATCAATATGTCTGTCATTACGACTCATTCCTCCATGGGACCAGCACTCAGGGAAATAGGCATATGGGAGATCCCCACTTTGGGAATGTAATTTTTGTAACGCAATACTGCTAAGACCTCTTTCCTAATGAAAGTACTTTTCCACCAGCCCATCAACTACAATTGCCACACCTATGTCATACCCACCAGACCAATCAGGAATTTTCCCAGAAGCCACAACAAAAAGGGGACATTTGAATTTCAAGGGCATGGGAGGATTAAATCCTTGATAAGGTATAATCATAATGCAACCACAATAGCTAAAACTAAAACACTGACAATGCCAAGTGCTGACAAGCCAAAGCCATAGGAATTTCCATACATTGCTGGTAAGAATACAGAATAATAGAATCACTTTAGAAAGCTGTTTGGCAATGCCTGCTAAAGGTGAGCAAACCCAGAGATCCTACACCCAGGAATAAATTCAAGAGAAATGAATGCATATATTCTCCAAACAACATGCACAAAACCATTCATGTCATGGGCTCAAAAGTTAAAGGTACTTATTTTCAAAGCCTTCCATCCAGAGTTCAATTCCCCAAATACCCACATAAAGTCAGATGGACATTCATTTGCAGTGGGAAGAGACCCTAATGTACCCCACATATGCAAATAAGTACACAAATAAATAGATAAACATTTTAAAATTGTCTTTGAATTATTCACTACAGCCTTATTCAAAATAGCCAAAATGTATAAAAATTCAATGTTCCTCAAAGGGGCAACAGCTAAATGAATTGCAGAGTGTTTGTAAAATGAAATAACACCAAGCAAAACAAATCTGATTCGTGAAATTGAATGTAACAGATAAGATATTGAGGGAGGAGTCAAATTCAAGAGTATGTACTATGTGGCATCATTTTTATGAGGTTTGAGAATAGGCCAAATGAGTTTATGGTGATGATCAGAACAGTGGTGTCACAGTCAGCCACAAGCCGCTGGGATGTATCTTCAAACCAGGCAAAATTTGGGGGATGAAAGTATTTATTGAAACTACAGATTGAGGGGAAGTTCTGTAACAGTGGAAGAGGCTGGCCCTCTTTCACAGGTCTGAGCAGAGAGAGAAACCCATCACCAACACCACACACCACACAACAGAGAACAGGCAAGGGGGCCAAAGAGAGAATTCTTTTACCTTTATATAGCCCTAGTGTGGGGTCTTGCAATTCTATCCCAGACTTAATGGCTTCCTGAGCCTCTGGAATTTCCTTCCTGAACTGCCCACACAGGAAAGGATGCTTACTTCTAGCTCTCCTGAGCTTCCTTATATCCTGCCCCCTACTGAGAGGCTGCCTTCCTGTAAACATACTCAGAGACCCACCAAAGAGTTACTAAAAAGGTCAAGTTGACATCAAAACCTAACGATCACAAGTGGTTACTTCTGGGAAGGAGTGGGAGATAATTACTGAGTAAAAGGGGTCTATACCATGATCTGATCAGTGATTAAGTATATACATAGGAAAAAAATTCCTCAAACAAAGAAATAAGGCCTTATATATTTTATGCCCTGTCCTATGAAATGGTAGGGTCAAAATTCTGTAACTCACCATCTAGAGCCCTAAGAAAACCTTTAAGGAAGTGGCATGATGAGCAAGGCAGGTATTCTATAGAACGATAACAGAGACAGACACAAAGGATACCCAAAGTTGTCCAAAACACAAATCCAGAGACTCTTAAGAACTCAACAATTAAGCAAACTTAAAACTAGCCCACCATGACTCAGGGAAATTTGCAGAAGAGGTGGCAGAAAGATTGTAAGAGCCATGGTGGGGGAGAATATCTAATGCATAAAGAGGTGTGTCATCCTGGTTTTAAGGGGTTTTCTCTAATAACACATGATACTGAGCATATTGGATATGTTAATATATGTTATATGTTCATAAAAATAACATTTAAAAATAATGTTTGATCCCAACTATTCTTCCAATAGCAATAGGTCCTATCACCTCCGACTGCCACTGAGCAGGCTGGAGGATATCATGTGCAGGTAGTCATCCAGGGGGGCTTCTCTCCATCTCACCCCATTTTACCAAAAGTACAATGCTGGCTGGCTTACCTAATAAAGACAATTTTCTTTATATACTTAGCATTAAAAAGCCTTGAAATAACTTTTAATTTCATAATGAAAATATTACCCTATCTGACAAAACAAAAATTTTAAAATTATTTTATTTATTTATTTACTAGAGAGGGGGAGAGAGAGAAAGAAGCAAACAGAATGGGCACACCAGGGCCTCCAGCCACTGCAAACAAACTCCAGACATGAGCCACCCTGTGCATCTGTCATTCCATGGGTACTGGGGAATCGAACTCGGGTCCTTCTGCTCTGCAGGTTAGTGCCCTAATCACTGATCCATCTCTCCAGCCCACAAAACAAAAATTTGATGTATATGCATGTCTACTGGATCCTGAACACTTCAAAGTTTAATATTCAACACTTTGGTATCAATTTTTGTAAGATTCTCCAATAGGTTGTCAGAAATAAAAATAAGTAGTTAAAAACTGTTTGTCAGGAAAGCCTCTGAGGCCACAAAAATAATACAAGCTATTGTCCAGGCTCTTAGTTGCCTACCAGAAATAGATGGTAAGGTCCTATTGCTGAAGGTCTACATCCTTCAGTTGCAAGATACTGAGATATCAGGCTAGAGCTCAGCTGGAAGCCTCCTCCCTGCTGACTAGCTGTCATAGTGTTGGGGTAGCAAAGTTATCATAGTCTTAATCAGCAGTGGGCCTTGCAAGCTATACAACTCACCAGATATGCAAAGCAAGATGTACTCACTAGTGCAATAGCAGCATTTCTGTTGTGGGGGTAACCAACTGCTCTTGGATTGGATTTGAGGCCCCCTTGATTGGAGGGAATTCATGACAGGTATTGAAAACCTAATCAAAAGCCTATGGCAAGGTCATAAGCCCTAGGAGGAAACTACTACTGGTGTTTGACTAAGTGGGTATATTATGTCCACTAAATTGCCATCTAAATATTTATGTTTGTGCCCATAGGTTAATGCTGCTCTTACTTTTGTTTATAGAAGCTTCTCTTTTCAGATGGCAGTGACTACTGGGGAAGACACAAAACTCTTCAAAGTGCTGCAAAGAAGTGACAGTAGAGTGTTCCACACTAAATGAGACATCTCTATCACAACCCCTAAGGCTCAGGGACCATCATGGAAGAGGTGGTGGAAAGAATCTAAGAACCAAAGGATGGGGAGGCGTGCTTTGCAATGCTGTCTTCCAGAAACAAACTGGTATTTGCATTTATGACCTCACAGCAGCCCTGGTTACCTGAACAAGACCTGCAAAATATTGGGCCCATCCCCATAGAACCCTACCACCCGACAGCAGGCCAAAAGATGAGACCATGGCAAGAGATGAGCCACCACAGTCATATTGTGGAGGATCCATATGGAACCCTGCAGAGAAGGACGGGATGAACAAGGGACCCATAGCCACAGCCATTCAACCAACTCAGGATAAGCCAATTGTGTTTGTGTTTTTCAGGATACAACGAGAGAGCTGTGGCCCATCTAACCTTACCAACCAACTGTAGGCCGATGGATGAGATCCTGACAAGAGAGGAGCCACCACAGTCATATCAGGGAGGATCCATAGGGAACTCAGCAGACAATGAATGATGAACAAGGGACCTATAACCACAGTCATTCAATCAACACAGGATAGG
>PVHP010027711.1:0-23638 GCA_004024765.1 Zapus hudsonius
ATGTTTTATATTTCTGAAATATTTGCATTTTACTATATCATATTACATCATATTAAAGTGGTATTTCTGCATTGACATTTTCTACTGTGAGCAAGGAGGCTATTATTTCAACTGTCATAGAGTTGATTAAAATGCATCTAGAGGGCAGACCTCATTGTTATCAATAGTCAGAGCAAAACGTAGTGTGGAGATAAATGAGAAGCAATTATTCTTAAGTCAAAGGACACAATTTACTCACTAAAACATAATCCTACACATATGACAATATTGATGACCCCTGTACTAACACAAACTCATTTCATACGAGCAGATAGCAATACCATTAATTAACAGGGTCTAAAATGATTCTAACTTTTAAATAACAGAAATATAAATATGCAGTGCCCAGCTACTTCGCCAACATTCTACTACCATACAATCTTTTGTCTTTCCTTAGTGAAAATATTGTGCACATCATGTATATTTAGTATCAAAAACCAAATCATTTAAAAATAAAATTTTAGGGAAGGCCCAGGACAGGAACAAACAAATGTATTCCTCTATATTACCTAGGTTTTTTTTTTTCATTTTGTTTTAGTTTCTTTAAAAAAAAAACTATTTCACTATTGAAATAAAAAACAGAAACACTTCATATTAAAGACTGTATTTATGGACAGATCCAGTCTGTTCGCCAAGGAAGGACCCCAGTGGGTAGGGGACAGAGAGAAGGGAAATGGGGACACCTTCACAAGATTTGCTCATGCAATGCATATAAATATTCATAATAAAGATATTTATTTTAGAAAGTCAAAAAGAGTGTATTTATGTACATATACAAAGAATTAGGTTTCATTAGGACATTTTTCAAATATACTTGCTTCCCTCCTTTCACCCCTTTCTTGTGAATTCACTGTAACAATAGTTTTTTTTTTCCACTTTCATCTTGCATGTATTAATTGTTCTTCCTTTTTTGTTACCTATCATTCCCCTCTGTAGTTTCCAAGCCAGTTTTGTAGACTATACCACTGTCATGTCCCCTTATTTACATGCACACAAACATTAAATGTTAAGATCTACTTATGAGAAATAGCATTTTTTTCTGTATCTGAGTTACCTTACTTAGTATATTATATTTTGGTTCTGACCTTTTTCCCACAACTATTATAATTTCCTTTTTCTATGCAGCTGAATAAAATTTCATTATGTAAATGTAGTACATTTTCATTATCCAGGCATATTTGGACATCTAGGTTGATTCAATTTTCTAGCTTTTGTGACTTTAGTAGCTAGGATGCACAAGAATGTCTGTAGAATGAAGAGTACTAAGGGGATAACTCCAGGAGGGATATAGCTGGTCATATAATTGTTCAACATTTTCCATTTATAGCAATGTTCACACTGATTTCCAAAGAGGCTGTGTGAGGTTTTAGTACACCAACAGACAATAAGGGTACCAGCATTTGTTGTCATTAGTTTTCTTGTTGACCATTCTTGATTGGTGTAAGATGAAATCTCAAAGTGCATACTAAAACATATGCATTTCACTAAAGATGCTGAAGATTTTTTTTAATCTCCTTTGGTCATTTTTGATTCCTCTTTGAAAATTATGCATTTCATTAGCCCATTTTTATTTTAATTATTAGTATTTGATTTTTGCTGTTCTTTATACACTCTCAATTTCAACACTCTATTGAGGTACATAGGGGAAGGATATTTTTCCCCACTCTAGTGTTTCTCTTCATTCTGCTTACAAATTCATCTATTGTGTAGAAATATTTTAGTTTCATATAGTCTCGTTTGTTGATCCTTGGGACTATTTTTGTGTGTTATTGGAATCCTGTTCAGAATATTCCTGTCTTTAGCTATAACTTGAAGTAATTCCTAGATTTTCTGCTAGTATTTTCAATGTTTCTGTTTTCAAATACAAGATTTAATCCATTTGATTTTTTTACAGGGTGAGAGATATGGATCTAACTTGATTCTTTTGCAGGTGGTTATCTATTTTTACCAGAACAAATAGGCTTTCTTTTTTCTAAGTGTTTCATTTGATGTCTGTGTCAAAAATTAGTTGATCATAAATATATGCACATATTTCAGCATCCTCTTTTATTTCATTAATCTTTATATCTGTTTTCTGCCATTATCATACTGGGATTTTTGTCACTATGATCCTAGAATATTAATTTTTGGTTAGGAATTGTGGTACTTCTAACAATATTATTTCTGTCTACTACTGCTTTCACTGAAATTGTCTTTTTTGTTCTATATGAGTTCCTGGATTGTTTTTATAGTCCTGAGATGAATTTTCATGGGAATTACATTGAATATATAGATTACTTTTGGTTATTGGCCATTCTTACAATATTGATCTATTAATCCAGGAAGGAACAGGAAAGTACACCTCAAAATCAGGTATTGTATTACTTCATGTCTAAAAGTTTTCATTGTAGAGGTTTATCAAATCCTAAGTGAGATCATAGTTGGGTACTTGTTTAAGCACAGATATTGTGAATGGGGTATTGTTTCTAAATGCTTTATCAGCAAGTTCATTGGTGTTATATAGGAAAGCTACTTATTTTTATGTTGCTTTTATAACTTTCAACTTTGATGCAAGTGTTTGGTAAGAGTTTGCTGTTAGATCTATAATGTCACTTGAGTATTGAATCATGCTGTGTGTATAGTTTTGCTTTCTATTCTATTTCCTTTATTTTATATCTTTTCCATGTCTTATTCCTCTATTTAAGAGTCTGAGAACTGTATTCAATTATAATAGTTAGCCCTCTTTTCTAGTGACATTTTAATGTAATGTTGGCTATAGGATTATTACAGGTAGGCTTTGTGGTTTTGAGGTAAATTCCATGTGTTCTTAATTTCTCCAAAACACATTTCATGAAAGCATGTTGAACTTTGTCAAATTCCCTTTTGTATCTATGTAGATGGTGATTTGATTTCTGTCTTGAAGTATTTTTATATGGTGTATTTAATGTTAATTAATTTGGATATGTTGTGTCATTCCTGCATCCTTTGGGGAAATCTACTTGCTCTGACATATGCTCTTCTTGATATGTTTTTTTTAAATCTGATCTAAAATTATTTATTGAACATTTTTGAATGACACTAATCTTTTTAACAATCACAGATAATTTGTTTGAAACTGCCTTGTATGAGTATGAGTTTTAAACTTGCACCTTTTCTTATCAAAGTGCAAGCTTTTCTTCTTTCTGAAATACTTGCTCCTCTCTCTCTCTCTCTCTCTCTCTCTCTCTCTCTCTCTCTCTCTCTCTCTCTCTCTCTCTCTCTCTCTCTCTCTCGCCATGATACAACATGAGTGTTTTTTAGTCTTATTTTGTTCCAATATAACCATGTTCCCTACTGAATCCTCAATAGCCTGGCCTCTAGTGTCAATTTACTCTAAAGCATTCTGAGTACAGCGTTCTGGTCTTCTGTATTCTCAACAGTATGACTCATGAATCTGTTTGCAAATCCATGTCTTTTCTACCCTACAGCTTAATCTTTTCATCCTTTCTCCCACAATATCCTTCCTAAAACCTAATAATCAGATTGTGAGAATTATTACAGCAACGATGCCACTTCTTGTACCAATCTCCATTATTTATCTTCATTACCATTGCAGCTAAATACTTGACAGAAAGAAACAAGAGAGGAGTGATTTATTCTGTTACATAGTTTGAGGTTATAGGAAAGGAGTTTGGGGCAGGAACTTGATGTGGCTGATTAACACTGAATGAATGAGGAAGCAGAAAGACAGAAATGTGGTGCTCAGCTTAATTGCACCTTTTTTTCATTAGGTCTGAGCCTTTACACCTCAGTAAATGGTCTATGGAAACGTGCCCAGAGGCGTGCACTGTATGTGACTCCAAATCCACACGAATTGATAGTAAATCTTAAGGAGCTCTTAGGTTTTCTATTTTGATATAGTTTCTTCCAGATATATCTATATATCTATATATCTATATATCTATATATCTATATATCTATATATCTATATATATAATATATAGATATTGGTTCTTCAAGTTAGGCTCTTGCTCTAGGCCCAGGCTGATGTGGAATTTTCTACATAGTCTCAGGGTGACCTCTAACTCATGGCGATTCTTCTATTTCTGCCTCCTGAATGCTGTGATTAAAGGAGTGTGCCAGCTCACCTGGCTCATCTATATATGTGATATACTTCCTGAGGGACATCTTTACTCCATTTCAATTTATTTGAGGGGAAATGTTTGTTAATTAAAATGAATTAGTGTTTTACTATAATGGCTAATGCTTCTATTCATAATTTAAATTTTTGATAACAAAAATTAAATTTTCGGTTCTTTCTCATGAAAGCTTGGAAAAATGACCTGGGCATGGTGGTGCAAACCTTGAATCCCAGCACTCATTCAGGAGGCAGAGGTAGAAGGATCGCCATCAGTTTGAAAGTACCTTCAGACTACATAGTGAATTCCAGGTCAGCCTGGGATAGAGTGAGACCCTACCTTGAAAAAAGGAAAGACATTATAAAAAGTTGCTACATATATAATATAGAATTCTAGATTGTAAATAGTTTGGAAAAAAGAAAACTAATCACACCTGAATCCACAGAGACAAATCAATTCTAAGACTATGGAATCTATTAATCTACTAAACAAACTTTTATAAATATGAGCTGAAGGGAATGTGGTGAGGAACTCAGTGCTTTCAATTCTATTAGTATATTTGGGTCATCTCTGCACACTGAATGCATTTGTCATAAAGTCTAAGCATCTAATAGTTTACAATCTAGAATTCCAAGTTATATATGTAGTGCTTTTTTAATGTCTTGGATCCTAATATCTAAATTTGTAAAATAATATTTCTGCCTATATAACCTTATAACTTTCAGTAAATATAAATTATATGATAAAACCATAAATCATTATGCAATTTTGTTATGATTTTTGTCATGATTTACTTTAGACATAAAATATTAAAAATGCATAAAATAAACATTTTTAGCTAAAATATAATTAATTATATTGTATTTAGGGTATCATCAAAAAGAAATTATTTATATGATTTCTTAGATGTAAGATATTACTATCATTTTTTTCAGGACTCATTTGTCCATAAGAATGAAGGTTAGTGTATGTCAATGCAGTTAAATTATTCTTATATAGCAGATCTTAAAACTTTTAATGCTCTACATTCCAATTTCTACCAACCTTGGCTATATTGTTGGATTTTGACAATGTCAACAAAGGTGACAAGACCAATCATTTTAAGAGACTTACACAGAATAGACTCTATTATTCTAAAGCTGTGAAAGATATTTTCACATAAGATTAGTGTATACATAAACAAGTATCAAGGAGAAAAAGAATGGACCAGATTATAGCAACAAAGAAGCATCAAGTCATTTTACTTTTCAGGAACCTTAGGAGCAGGATAACATTAAAGGCCTATTCCAAGAAATAGTGATAGACTTGGAAAAAATTACTATGTGGGGAAGAAGAGATACCATCAGGGTGAAGTGCCAAGTGAGGAAACCCAGGGTTTGTAATTGATGCAATGTTCTAAGCACCAACAGAGCTGTTTTAGGAAATGCAAAATAATACTATATTCAAAAAATGTTCATCCAATTCAGGACATCCATTTCCTGTTTATGGTATAAATATTTCTGAAAATGAACATAAACATTTCTGAAAAGTACTCTATGTGGTAAGGTACAGGAAGTTATTCACTTCCAGGGATTAAAGAGAAAGTAACTTTCCACATGCATAAATCACCAAATTCATGGAGACTATGTAACTTTCTCCAATTAATAATGCCAACAGGATAGAATAAGAATTTAGAAGTCAGGGCCAACCTGTTAATGATTTCCCATTTAACTCAACTTTAGTCAGTTCTTCTTGCATACTAAAGGAAGTTCGATGCCCAGGAGTCAGTGCCTAAGCACAGTCCTCTGGCTTTCCTCAGTTCCATACACAAAGGTAAATCCTATAGGAGCGGAACGTGAGAGATTCCAAATATATATATATATATATATATATATATATATATATATATATATATATATATTTTACTGGTTAAACTGAGGACACCATTAGAACTCTTTAGACCATGAAATTGTATTCAATTTCTCCTTGTGAAAGTATCATTCCCTCATCTTTCTCCAGTACATGTTTTACTATGTTAAACAATGAGGCAACAGAGTAGTGATAAAGGATTTCAGGGTGCAAAAGGGGTCCCCCAAGTTTATGAAGCCAAATTTTGGGTCTGGTCCTCTCTTTAACAAAGAATTGATAAAGATGGTATCAAAATTGTGAATTATTAAGTGTATTTAGGGAGAAATTACAAATTGGGAGGTTTACTTAAGGAAAATCGGGAACTAGGGAGAATGCTAGAGCATAGTCATAGCACACAGGATGTAGGGAACATGCACTCATGTTAAAAACGTTATGGTCCATGATATTCAATCCAGAGAAATGGCTAGGGCAGAGCCATGAACGTGTGGAAGATAGAATTTAGGTGCTTATGTGGGGAGATTTAGAAGCAATATCTATAGTATCCACCCAAAGTTTCCTGATGGAAGGGAGTCAAGAGGCCAATGGTGGTAGCTTAAGGAAGAATAGCAGTGAGAAAATACCAAAGAAGAGAGCAAGATGTTCAGAGCAAGAATGAGTTATTGATTTTTCACTCATGGTTTCCCCAAGTTGAGAGAAATTGTACAAGTAACAAGCATAGAGCTAGAGAAAGCACCCATGTGGCAGATCTGGATTAGAAGGGAAATACACATGTGGTAGATTCATAGAACAGAAGTAAATCATACATGTGATTCAAGCGAGAAGTTACCTTAAACCATCATAGGCAAGCAGTAAAAACTCCCACACCAAGAAGCAGTATTCTGCTCTCCCCTGTCCCCACACTCCTACCCGACCCTGCAGCCAGCCTGTGTAAGGGGGGAAGCCACTCATGTGTGTCCAAGATGTATCCAAGCCAAGATGAGAGGGGGGAATAGCACAGACAGGACTTTATAGCTTTATAGTATATTGAAAAACTATTCTTTCTCAGATCCAGGTATCAAAGGGAAGGTTTGATTGTTCCGTAAATTTGAAGGGACAGGCTTTAAGACCAGACCCCCTGGGTAGTGAAGGATGCCTAGGTAGGCAGCATGCTAGACTATGGACAGGCAGGAGGCATTACAGCTGTTGTACATGAGATCAGACACAAGTTCAGTTTCTGGCAAGAGTTCCATTCATGCCAGGGCAAGGGGGCATCAGTTCTCTCTGGGCTTCAGTCCCTACCTCAAGCTGCCCAAAAGAAGCTAGCTTCCTCTGATTTCTCCTACAGTAGGATTCTTCAACAACAACAACAACAGCAAAGGTGAAAACTAGCTTTTATTATCAGAGACAACTTAATCATGAATTTGCAGAATTATCTACCATATTATTAATTATTAATCCCCAAACTCAATAAAATGCAAGACATTCTCATTATTCTTGTGTTTATTATTTAAGTGGCAATATTTATGATTCTGTGTAGGGAAGGAAAATCTGCAACACAATAAAATATCCTCTAGTGAGCTGACTGCTTATAAAATTATTCATGCTCCAAACTCTCCCACAGTGCCTGTTCCCATCCTCCTCAAAGAAAGTTAGCTAAGAGATGGTTTTACACTAATTCATAATATGAAGGAGGCTTTTGGAAAAAAAAATCAGTGAAATCATGGAATTTTTGCAAACATTTCCCATATTTGGAGAGCTTATACTCTTTATTTTCACATATTATACCTAACCAAATGTTCTAACTATACCACAAATCCTGTACAATTCAAGGTAACAATTCTCATGTTTAACATTTTTATCCATTCAAATTGTTTTCCTCATTTCTTCCTCAATTTTGACTTCTCTATTTACTGGATTCACATTGAAAGTCTTCTCTTCTACATGTTAAATTTTGGCATATGGGACTTTAGTTAAAAAATCTTAGAGTTGAAATAACTTAAATGGTTATGTAAAACAACTACTCATCTTGAATTTCCTCAAAGACTGTTCATCCAGGACAGAGCTCTGTAAAGGTACAAGTAGTCCAGTTTTTTCAATGCAGTGAACTTTTCTGAACATTACAGACTGGACATATATCATCCCTTATGAGACTCTTCCCTGCTATCCTGAGCTTACATCTCCAAGGTAATTAATGTAACTCTAGATGAAATATTCACGCTCTCAGCCATTCCACCAGTATGACCTTCTACTTGAATCTGACAATACCCTAAAGCATGCGCATGCACTGGTGAATATTAGAAAGTCACCGGCTTCATCTAATTTAAAATTTTGTGCCATAAGGTTGAACAAGAAAGCCTGCCAGAAAGAATACACTATTTAAAGACAGAACATAGCAGCTGCACATCAAAATTCCAAAGGAGAGTTACCATGGCCTCCTTTGAGAGGTTTGTAGTGAGAACTTCTACACATGATCTCAGAAGCCTGAAGGTAAAATGCTAAGGTGCCCTTTTCAAGAAAATAGATAGGAATTGTGGGTGTCCCAATTAGAATGTGGCAGAAAACCCTCAATGCCTCTTAAAGAATAAGGCCTTCTATTATTCATTGAACATCTAACATTAACTTTAGAAGGCCAAGGTCATAGGGTTTCAAGCCATCATATTTTTTTTTTCTGTCAGTGCAGTCTTACACTCAAATGCTGACTCTGTTCTGTCTTGCTGTTTTCATAGAAAATAAAGCAGGAGAAAGGGAGGTGGGTTTAAAGGTATCTTTATCTCCATCCAAAGAGTAAAGTATTTCCCAGAGCACTTGCCTAACTTTCTACCTAGTTGGCTAAGACTGACATGCATATCCATGTGGGCTTAGGACCAGAGCATACGGCAATGGGAAGTTCATAACAAGGAAAGCCTGGGACCAAATGTGATTTACCCCTTATTCACATGGTCGGTGCTTCCTCAAGCAAAAGGAAAGCTATTGAAAGAAACATAGAAACGTCACTGTAGACAACTGATATCCCAGGGAAAACTATACAGAGAGTTTGATTCAGACATCCCTGCAGGAAAATGAGTAAATATGGAAGGTAAAATGGTAAGATCAGACAGGAACCTCATGCAATGGCAACAAAAATCCTTGAGTCTGAGGGCGAGGCTTTATATCATCAGGAACTACATATTGTGGGATACATTAGACATAAAAACAAACAATTGCAAATGCACAGATAAAAAAGTTAAAAATTAACCATTCTGAATACTTGTTTATATGGGTGAATTGTAGGGGAGATGCACATTGTAGGCCTAAGGGCAACTTTGGGTGTCATATTTTAAGATCTTTCACCTTTTATGAGATGGGATTTATCAGTGTACTGGAGTTCACTGAATAGGACAAACTGCTGGCCAGCAAGCCCAAGGGTCCTGTCTCTTTCTTTCTCATACTGGTGTTATAAGCAAGTGCAATCATGCCATGCATCTTTACATGGGTTCAAGTGGACAAATTCAGATCCATATTCTTGGCAGGCAAACACTTTACCATCTGAGTCTCTCCCTAGCTTACAATTTATCCATTAATAAGCAGTTTAGTGGCATGAAGTCCACTAATGTTGTTGTGCAATATTAGGACAGCCTATCTTATGAAGATTTTCTTCTCAAACTCTAAGGCTATACCTAATATCCGATAACTAGCTATGTTACTTCAAGAAACCCATTCTCTATGTCTTTGTGAAATTGAGTAGATAATTTCCACGTGGAATCATAAAATCATTGTCTGTGATTTTGCTTAATAAAAAGTTATAGCATGGAATTCTTTCCTTTTTAAGGTCTAAAAATATTCCAATTTATGCATATGCACTTATGTTTGTCTTTCCATTTACCAACCATGTGAATGCAATTTGGCTCAATAAGTTATCCATTGTGCTAGACTCTGAACATAGTTGCATGCATGTCTATTCAAATGTATCAACAAAGCCCCATTCAGGATAAAGGTATAAGCAATGCAGAGAATAGCAAATGGCTCATCCATATTTTAATTCATCATTGTTGTTATGGGGTCTTAAATGTGGCATATCACTTAAGTGCTAATCTTTTATAGAATAGTAGGTTTATTTACATCACTGAAAACAGGGTACTAATGCATTGGAATATGAGCTCCATTACCGTCTTACCACTATATATGTGATCCATTGTTGGAAAAAGTTCTTATGTACTACATGGTTATAGTTTAATTTCCTTCTGTCTCTCATATGCAAGTAAACTTAGGACTCACCACCAAAATTATTCATTTTTAAACATGATTTACATGAGCTTTCATTTTGAAGAGAGTGAAATTTATAATCAAGTTTTTCACAAACACTATCACTTGAGTAAACAAGAAGAGTTTACATTTTTTCATCATTTTATCAATTAACATGGTTTAAAAGTAATACTTTTATACTTATCCAATCTCAGCTTTCAGAATAATTGTGTATTTCATTGGGTGGATTTAATGTTTTTGAAAAAATGTATTATTGTTTGAAATACTAACTTATAACATATATAATAACATGAGTAGAATTTAAATAATATGATGTCTGATTATAATTATATATGTCAATAAGGTTTTTATGCATAATATATCATAGCAACATATAACTAAATTTTTATTGTAATTTTTGTGCAGAATAACAGCCA
Source organism: Zapus hudsonius (assembly GCA_004024765.1). Lineage (NCBI taxonomy): Eukaryota > Metazoa > Chordata > Mammalia > Rodentia > Dipodidae > Zapus > Zapus hudsonius. The sequence continues at coordinate 10,622 of PVHP010027711.1, forward strand.
GTGCTTGAGCTCTATGAATGTAAAGATACTATTTTATCTCTGATAGTTAAGGTAATGAGTTACTTCATTGTCAATTGAATAACCTATAAAACTATACAGTTCAATACAAAACAAAAACATATGGGGACCATAGAGAAGAAAAACGTGGAACTATTTCCCTGAAGATATTTTTAAAAATATTTTATTTATTCATTTTTCAAGCAGAGATACAGAGATTGAGAGAGAGAGAAAGAGAGAGAGAAAGAGCACACCAGAGCCACCACCTCGTGGGTCTGGCATATGTGGGTCCTGGGGAATTGAACCCGGGGCCTTAGGCACTGGAGGCAAGTGCCTTAATCGCTGAGCCATCTCTGCAGCCCTTCCCTGAAGATTTTTAAGTTCTAAATACTATGCATTTTCTTTAACATCTTTTTATTGACTCCTTGTTATTTAAAATCAAAACATTTACTAATTGGTAAGAAATACCAATAAATCTCCCTTCATGAAGACATGTGAATTTCTCTGGGCACTGGCATTATTCAGTTAACACCGAGAAATTGGAGAACTGAACTAATCTTCGTCTTTTCTGGCACAATGTAGAGGAAGTTCCCTGAACTCACTGCCATTTCTGGTAAGTCAAAGGAAGTGAAACAGAGAGGCTGTGGCCCACACCACAGGCAGGGAAAACACTCAGCTCCTCATTTTCACCCTTCTCAGCTCAATTTGAAATAGCTACAAGATCTTTTCCAGGTATTTGTGTTATCAAAGGACATTTAACTTCGTCCACTTTGGTAAGGAGATAAGAACTAGAAAAGGTGACATAACATGGAATTTTAGTACTTGTAGTGTCTTCCTACTGAAAATGACTGGAGGAAAAAAGTTCTGTTTCTTTCAAGGAGTATTCAGTAGCTTTTCAGGACTCTTTCTCCTCCATGTGAACTACAGGAATGGAAAACAGTGTGATTGATACAGGGTAAGAGTACAATAGATTTAAGAAGTCATTCCTTGGTAATTATTTTTTTCCTTTTAAAACAAGGGAAATATTTCTTTGTGGCACATTAATTTCATAATAGTAAAACTTAATCAAGTATTCAATTTGAAAATTAAATGGTAGCCATTTACCATATGAAAAATTTTAAACTGCCCGGCAATTAATGATACGAAACATGTGGAACCACATTAAATTTTAATCAGTATGGCTGTCAAGTGTCAGTAAGTTTCCCTTACATTATGTTTTCTGCAGTAAATGAAATTAATTTTAAAGCACTTTTAACTTTCTTATTCCAATTAAGTGATAAAGCATTTGTGCAATATAATGCAATGACTTCCTATTTTGATTTCTGTTAGCAAAAGAACAGATTTGTCTTAAAACACGGGAATTCCAACTTCCAAAAGAGGAAGGAGATTATTTGTATAGCATTGCTACATTACTCATTGTACATTATCATGAAGCTCATGAGATTATGTCCTTAGTCTCTTTAATACAGTAGAAATAATGCCTGATAGATAAAGTATAAACACATAACACTGTACATTTATTTGTCTGAGATTATCTCTTGCCATTCAAGCATGTAATTTAGTTAATATGTTATTCAGTTAAATCAGTTTAGAATGGAGTGGAAACAAAAAATAGAATAAATATAGTATGTTACTAAGGAACTAACACATTTACATTTATATCTGAAATGTAACAAAAGACTAGAATTTATATGGTGTAAATCAAAATAATTTCTACACCAAAATCTATATGAAATTAAAAATCATAAATTCAACAGGATTTATTTTTGGTTATTTCCTAAATATTTTAAATTTCCATAAGTCAATGAAATGTTCCAACAGCAGTCTAGAAGAATAAGTAGAAATCATGTGACCAAAGAAAATTACTCATTTTAGTGTTTGTGGAGATGGCTCAGTAGGCAAAGTGCTCGTCACATAATTAGGGGGTCCTGAGTTTGAATCCCCAGAGCACTTTTAAAATGGCTGGGCAGGAATATGTCTGCTAATTATAATTATCCCATGGAAAGGCAGATATAAAGAATGCCTGGGGCACACTCATTTAGTCCTCTAGACAAAGCATAGAGTTCTAAGTTCAGGTAAATACAATGTCTCAAAAAATAAGGTAGAGAGCAATAGAGGAAACATAGCAAACTTAGTTCACACATGCTCACACACAGACACACACACACAAACACACAAACAACACACACAAAAAATAATTGTTTCAAATTTTAATTCAAAAGAAATCAATAAAAACACAAAAATCAAATGATATATAAAAATCTGACACTTCAAGTATGGAAGAGCTGGAGCGATGATCCCAATCCACATGTTTTATTTATGTTCATTACAATGTACGCAATAAGTGTTCACCACTTCTCTTCTTTCTCCATAACCACATGGAAATACACTACTGTTCATTTATTTAGTAAAGCATAAGGATTCACTTCTATAAAAGTCTTATTATATAAAGCACTTTACATAAAATTCTGCCAAAAAGTGTTTCTATACAAATCTTCTAATTTATTAGAAATCATGAAAATGCAATAACTGTTTTTTAAAAAAATCATTCACTCAATGTAAATTAAAAACAAAAACAAAACCAAGAAATACTGTTTATCATAACAGTTTAGAATTAAACCCAACCACGGTCTGTAAATATAACTGGTACAGCAAAACTTACACATGGACAGCTCAAAACAAATGGATATAAAAATACATTAACCTAAAATTACCCTATTGGTGCACAGTATTGACATCAAAAGCCAAGATGTGTTACACTTTAATAACTTACACCAAATATGCCATTTTAAAGATCAAATATATGGTGGTCATAACAAAATGCAGCTGACCTACTACCTTGGAACAGATTCTAGACTGGGAAGAAAATTAAATCATTGGGTCCCATGACTAGCATAATGCTTAAACCCATCTACATTTTTCCTATGTTAGTCACATGAAAGTAACTATAAATCTGTACATAAACTGGCTGTTGTAGATTCCTTCCAACAGTACCAGTCACCTTACATATATAACTCTAAATAAATCATCACACATTTTGGATCTACACGGAAGCATGCACGTGACATCACTTTGATCACATATTTCAGGGAAAAACATAGCAGTGTTCTATAAAATAATGAAAATCCCAGTGGGGTACATAAATTCTCTTTTGGTACACTGAATTTCACTGTCTAATAAAATATGTGAAATGTTAATTATTGGTTATAACACAATAATAAAACCATAACTTTTGTCTATTCAGTAATTGAAAAGAAAACCTGGTCATTTTTTCCCTCTTCCATTATCTTTCCAAATTCTTAAGTGCCTGTTTCTATCTTGGCCAAATATGTATTTTTAGTTTTAGTTTCATTGACACAAAGTCAATAAAAATTATTTTTTTAAATAGTAAAAAAAGATAAACTAGCAAAATAGTCTAAAAATTTAGCTACTAAAATGAATAACACTTGAGCTTTTTTTTTCTAATAGTCAGGAATACCTAGCAAGGGAGCACCTTGCTCTGAGGTCCAGGAAGCAGAGAAGGGACATGGCTGCACTCTGCTGGCTCTGTACATGAAGTAGTGCCACCCACATTTAGGGTGGGTCTTCCTGCTCAGTTAACATCCTTGGAAAGGCATCCAGAAATGTGTTTCATTAATGCAGTATATGTTTCTTAATTCAATGGACTCAATAATCAAAATTACTCATCATGGTTTATTCTACCTTCTAAATCAAACAAAATATAATTTACCTCAAGGGTAAATAGAAATAAAACCAGTTCTCGGGTAATGAGAATCTACCGTTTACTGTCTTATGGGTATTATTGAAATACCCATAAAAAGACCTTATTTTGGCACGTGTGACATGATCATTTTTTAAATGGGTAACCACCTGGTTTTAGGTGCATTTTACATACATAGGTGCATATTATATGTTTCTCTATTTTAGATTTAGACTCTACACATATCCTTACCCCAATTTCTTAGTTCAAATAATGTTGTCTATCATTTTCTGTTGGTTTACTCTTTATGCACAGTGGTAACTTATTTCACATTTGAAAACTTAATATATAACTTTCTGAAAATGCTATTGGATGGTTACATCACATTGGATGTCTCTTTTGAGAATACTCTGCACTTCATGTTCAGTGTGCAAGCTGTCACATCTGGGAGGAGGAATACAGATTTGGTCCACTCTTAAGTTTAGATGGTGCATTTAGTGTGCATAGACACCCAAAGATTTGTGGGGAAAGTTGTACTATTAGATTGTGAGGGGGGAAAGCATTCTGGGAGAAGATGAAACTCTGGAACTGTCAGATTTGAATTCTTGTAAAGCTTCAGAAACTTGACATCTGTCACTAAGCTTCCTGTACTTTCCTGAAGGATGAGTCTAAAAGTTGTGGTGTACAGAGTTATGCTTAGGTTCAAAGCACTTCTGTAACAATGAGAAGTGCCCTTTTGGAGATGAGTAACTTTCATCCACTTGTTAAACTGTTACTTCTGCTGGTTTAATTTCTCAGGGATGTCACGTGTGATGCCTCCCATCCACTCGAGTGTTTAATCAGATGTCTTTGCATGTAGAGTCTGGGTGCTGGGACAGCCCCATTACTGATGCATAGTGGACCTTGCTCATATCAAGTGTAAATACAGCTTTGGATCGCTAATGCTTTTATACACAGGATTATTAATAATAAAACACTTTGTTCTAAAATTTTCATTGCTCTTATTTTATATGTGACAATGCTTGTATTCAGTAGGACTAGCTCCATGTCCCATGTCATCTGGTTGTTAAGTAGAGATGAAATGTCATATTGCAAAGCTTTGGCATTTTCAGCTGCCAATTCTTCTTCAGATTAGGACAGAGAGAATATTCATATTTGACAGCATAACTTTTGTCTATTTTACTATTTGAATATCTATGCTATAGGTATTAAATAGCTTTAAATGAAATGTTTCACTTATTTGAAAACTAAATTTTCCAGCAGATGATGCTAGGAAAGATGGCCACATGCCTGCATTCATACATAAAGGCTACTTTCACAGAGGTGGGAAGCAGCAATAGGCTGTTACAGTGATCTGATGAATGTGTATCCACACTCAGAAAAAGAGCATTGCCCTGCTGAATGAAAACACCTCCAGCACATTATCCGACTGTCCCAATTTATCGGAAAAATAGCCCGCATGCACTCCACATACAAAGGGCTATCAATCCTGATGCAAATGTTACAGCACCTTTTATCCAGGCTGGTTGTACAATGGACCAAGCATCATGACTCAATTCGGAGATATAAAATACAAAAAAAAAAATTAACAACGCTATTGATTTTATCAATCAAGGAGAGACTCCTGTGGGAAGTTTTTGTTGTTGTTGTTGTTGCTGTTTGTTTGTTTTGTTTTTTATGCTGTGTTTAATTCTGTTTCTTTAGTAATACAGGATTCTGAAAACACTCAACTTCAAAAGCCTTTAAAAATTATAGGCCTGGGACTGATGAGACATCTAATAAAGCATACTGCTAGAGAAAATACAAAATAGAGATGGGTAATGGCAACCTTATTCTCTCACAGGTGAATAGAGGTTAATTGACAAAGTGTTCTGGTCTGCTTTCTTTTCCCTCCTTCCTTGAATGTCCTCCTGAACATTCTACAGGAAAGTCTATGGGGGAATGTCCAGCTGTCCTGCTAAGACCCAATCCAGGGATCCACTCCAGTGATTGAAGCCCTTCTTCAATCCCTGAGTCATAGGCAGGTCACTGCTGAGTACCCTCTACTGTAGAGCAAAGGGGCTCTTGGACGATGGGGTGCATTCTAGGCACCATGAAGGCATTCATTATAATCCTGGGGTTCTAAACTGTAGTCTTCTAGAAAGCAGGAATAGATGGACAGTCCAGAAAGAATTCTGACTGATTCATGGGCTTTGAATCACAGAAACAAGCCTAGGTATCAGGGACGACAACTTTATAAAGCACAAAAGAACTATTTGAAGGGAAATAAAAACAAAACACGTGAAAGAGAAAATCCCAGGTGTCCCTCTAGGGCCAATGCAAGTAAAATTCTGGACGCTTCTCCAGAACATCCCTACTCCTCCTAACTCCAGCAACCCATTCTCATATGGACAAGGCTCCCTCCAGTCCTTTCCTTCTCTGCTCTTTCTACCCCAGATCCACCCAGGTTCCTCAGCCTGCACCTGGCAGAGGCTGCTTCAGTCAGAGCAGTCCTGACTTCCATCCATCCATGCAGAAGTCCATTTTCTCCTATAGAAGAAGTTTCAGGCATCAAGTGGTGGTGGACGAATGACTGAAAATTATCCATAAACAATCATGGGGATTTATAGAAGGCCTAAATGGAATTCTCCCTATGCATTTCTAGTGAGAGCCTGAGGTGGATTCAGAAGACAATGGGAGGATCTTGTCAGTGGCCAAGACATCATTGTGCACCCCTGTCGTGTGACTTGGTGGTCCCCTGGGCGATTCTGAAGCTGGAGGGGACCCTGGTCAGCTCCAGTGTTTCTAGAAAGCCAAGGAGACCCATTCCAAAGGCTCAGACTAGCCTGAGCCAGTCTGGGATACTCCAAATCTCCTGGGAGACTGGAAGTGGCCAAAACTTCCCTCCTTATTCTACAGTTTCAAGCCTTGGGAACTATTCCCCATCAAAAAATCAACAAGAGAACCTATTTGGTAATTGTTGCATTTATGTGTGCATGTGTATTAGTATATAGTGTCATTTATAATATATATATATATATGTATATATAAAATCACTAGTATATCAAAACTACATCAGTAGTTACTAATTTAGCACAGAGAAATTCCCACAATATCACATACTGTAACCTAAGTATGGTTAGTAACACAGATCATATAAATAAGTTCACCTATAATAACATGGTTCCTAAATGCATGTAGTACCTCTTCCATATTTTCTCATCTCCACCACAAAGCCACTCTCTAAAGCATTGAAACTGTCAAACTATGGCTACTGAATCTTCCCTCCCCTTAGTGGTATGGCAACACACTTAACTAGATCTCTGCAGAAACATGAAAGCCCTGCTTTGTAAGACTTCCCCATATCTGTGCTATAACTAGACCCAATACATCCCCCACAGTGGGCACTGAGGGGAAAGATGAACTCATTCTCCCCTAGGGTTGGGCCATGTCAATGTGCTCATTAAAACTCATGAGATAGGGGCATTTATTATTACTTCAGCCAAAACTAAAGAACCTGGTGTGCACCTGCTACAGTGTGCCTACGCATGTGTGTGCAGATGCATGTGCATCCCCTGTGCACACATATGGAGGGTAGAGAAGAATGTGTGGCTCCTCCCCCATCACATCACTGCTCTGTTTCCTTGACACGTGGTCTCTCACTGAACCCAAAGCTAAGTATCCACAGCTCTAGTTAATCTTTCAAAATAAGGCTTTCATACTTGACAATAGCCTCTGTGTCCTTTCTGACACAAAGGAACCTTCATCATGTCAACCAAATGAAGCTCTGTAAGGAGCCTTGAAACCTGGAGTAAATGCCAGTGACATTAGGTAATGCTCTTTTCCACAAAATGGACCCATAAATCACATCTCTTAGTAAGCTTGGATTTATGCATAGAAAATAAAATTAAAGTATGTGAAAGGCTAAAGAAGTAGTGCAATAATTTATTTTTCCTTAAACCCAGAACACATAACTTTACATTGGCCATAAAAGCCCTTCATGTAAGGACACTCGGTCAACAGCCTGGACTAGGATTTGCATTTATTTTAGCAAACATGCTTCTAATAGAGCACAAAGTAGACTTCACATATGATAATGAAAATTACATCATTCTCTTCAGAGTTTATGAAATTTTCTTTTGAATATATCATAATGGACATTCGTAGTTTTGAACGAGCTGATGAATGTGTGTATGTGTGTATGTATGTTAACATATACAAAAATACTTTTAATAATATAGTTTGAATGAATCCTACATTCTACGCTTATGACCAAATTTTAAATATTATACAGTCTTTGAATTTTATCTTCCTTCTTGTCATCCTCCCTGCCTGCCTCCTTTCCTCTTTCTTTTTTTCCTTTTTCTTCTCTTAATAATCTTTCCTTCCTTTCTTCTCTTCCTCCCTCCCTCCCTTCCTTTCCCCCTTTCTTTGTTTCTCTGTTTTAAGACAGAGTTATACTATGAAGTCCAGGCGGGTCTTAAATTTTTAGTAACCTGCTTCCCAAGTGTTGAGATTATTGGTATTAGCCACATCTCCTGGCTTAAATTTTCTATTTTTCAGCAAGTTTATACTTTTAATAGGATATGGCTCTGAGCTACATTTCAGATAGCTAAAAAATTATTTAATTAAGGTGAAGTTTGAATCTATGAACAAGAGAAAAATTCTGACCTTCCCTTCCTATAGTGTATGCAGCTTGCTTTCTTAAAAACATTCTTGGGCTGGAGAAATGGCTCAGCAGTTAAGGCACTTGGCTCCAGTGCCTAAGGCCCTGGGTTCAATTCCCCAGGACCCACATAAACCAGACCCACAAGGTGGTGGCCCTGGTGCATTCTCTCTCTCTCTCTCTCTCTCTCTCTCTCTCTCTCTCTCTCTCTCTCTCTCTCTGCTTGAAAATGAATAAATAAAATATTTTTTAAAAAAACATTCTTAAATATTGTTATGCTAAAAATTATAATTTTATTCCAAAAAGAAATTGCTTATCCTAATTTTTCCTGACTGAATATGTGGAAAGGTGTCTAAATAAATCCGATTAATAAGTTTATCAAATTAATTTAATCAAAATCAGAGTATAATAAAAAGTTTATAAGCTAACATAAATATTTAGTCATGAAATATATTTTAGTTTATTAAATTATGTCATATGGTAACATAAAGCCAACATTCTGGGTTTTAGCATAAATTTGATCGATATATCAATAAACATGACTCATATTTAAACAATCACATATTGTAGTTACTTTGTCATTGCTGGGACAAACATCCAGCTAGTACAAGCTTATGTGAAAAAACAGTTTATTTTAGGCTTACAGATTCCTGTGGAAGCTCCATCATGGCAGAAGAAGCTGGCTCACTTCCATAGATCCACAGCAGAGAGAGAAAAACAAGAGCCAGCAAGCACCAACAGCCAGAACTCAAACTGGCTCTCTAAACATGTTGGACTGAAGATTGACACCCAGTGACAGATCTTCTCCAGCAGGGTTCCTCCCACTGGAGACTTAAGTAAGAAGCTTAACCTTAACTAAAAATCCCTGAGGCTGTAGGGTACATGCAATGTAACCACTATATAAATTTAACTAAATTTATGCCAGATCTTGGCAAACAGTAAATATTGGAATTTTACTGTGACATACCATTTTAGGAGCATTTTAAAATTTATATCTAAATTATAATGTTATCAATAATGTAGTCTCACATGTTCTTATGCATAATCTTATATATCCTTAAGCCTCTATATAAGGGACATTATTCCAGTTATTCAAAAAGATTTGTTGAGTTTAAAAATTATATGAATCTAATTCTTATGTTTTAAGAAATATTTTATTTATTTATTTGTTGAGAGAGAGAGAGAGAGAGAGAGAGAGAGAGAGAGAGAGAGAGAGAGAGAGAAAATGAGAATGGGTGTGTCAGGGACTCTAGAAAATGAACTCCAGATGCATAAGCCACTTTGAGCATCTGGCTTTATGTGGTTACTGGGAGGTGAACCAGGGCTGTCAGGCTCTGCGGGTGCCTTCAAAACTGAGCCATATGTCCAACCTTAGTTTTTATGTTTTAAGATTCTATTTATATGAGAAGCCTTAAAATTAAGGGGAAATTTTAGTGAAAGAAGTAATCCTATCCAGAATTCAGAAAAATATTTGGTATCCAAGGCTAGGTTGACAGCATTGAACTGTCTCTATATTGTGTGAGGAATATATATATATATATATATATATATATATATATATATATATATATATTATATATATATATATATATATATATATATATTATATATATTATATATATATATATATATATATATATATATATATATATATATAAATTTCCTTTAGGAAGTTAAAAATACATAAACTGATATCACAAAATGCTCTGGAAAGTTCATCTCTAAAACAATGGCAGGTTTACTTATCCAATAAATTTGTTATAACTAAAAAATAATTACAAAATTTACATATTCTTGCCTCCTTATATTGTTTCAAGCACTGCATTATGAGGTAAATTAACTCCAACATGAAAAAGAAGCAAACAAAACAAGGTTAAAGATATTTCTTATATTGCCACTAGATAGCAAAACTAGATGAAATACCAGAGAGTAAAATTAGGTTGGTAAAGTTGTTGCAAATAAGAAATGAAACATATTGAATTTTGCTCTAGTGTTTCAGTATATATAGGTTAATATGATTAAAAATTAAGTGATTAATGAAATTATTAATTATATTGACCAGTCAGGCACCCCATTATCTGATTTCTGCCTTCTTTTACCAATTGGACCCCAAAATTTAATTGAATAATCTGTTCACACTACTCTCAATTTAACCCTGTTTTCCAGGCTAGATGTGAAACTTTCTGTTTATGCCAGTTCGGAATACTTATGTCAAACGGACAATCCGAGCCAATGACACTCAAATGTCAAGTTTGTTTTTAGTTTAGAGAAACCATGTCCTGAAAATGTACTGAATTCTCTGGGAAGGCAATTTCCTGTTCCAGTTGCTGAGGAAATGTTCTCACCGTTTGAGGGAACTTTTAGAAATTGTGAACTGTACATGAAAAGGAAAAGCAAACAGATGTACACAGAATGAATCTTGATGCAATGTTTCAGAAACAAATCACAATACCACAATACACCTAAAATTTCTCTCCTGACAGCATTTAATATCATGAGCCAACAACCACTATTACCCTAGCTTTTTCTGACTGAAAGCAGCTTGATTTGAGTATTCTCTTAATGGCAATCAGGAATTCTGACTTCATACTTTTTTAGTTATATTTTGGTTTCCTATATACTCATATCTATTCTTTGATTCTAGGAAGAATAGTGTGAAATATATAGAATATATGTATCTTTCATTTGATTGATTACTTCGTCAAATTAAAAAAATTAAAACATGTTATAATATGACTGAATAGCTTCCTTGTCATCACAACAGACTATAAAGTTTAGGAAAAATATGAAATGTTTATACCTTCCAGATCAGCTTAAAGAATAAAAAATATAGTGCAAACATTAATCCAGCCATTGTGAGATATAATGTGGGGAATGCTAAGATTTCAAGAAAGGAAATGATTATAGCTGTCTATAAGTATTGAAAAACATAAAGATAAACTTAACATTTAGAAAAGTCTTATCACCATCACTACACATTAGACCTGTGTTAAAAAGAATGTTCACAGCAGGAATATTCATTTTAAATCATCAAAACTGTTGGTAGATGAAGCCATTGTAGGTCAACAGGACAAGTCATATATGTATGCATCATTAAAATCAATACTCTTCAATAGATCACATCATATAGACTGTACCCCAACTGATAGGTGGGGAAAAGAAAACAGTTTAAGTAAATGCCCACAACTCATATCCACTGAGTAACAAAATCACAGTGTTTAATCAAGCTTTCTGACACTCAAAATATAAAAGCTAATAAAATCTATATAAAATAATATTGCTGGAGAAGAACATTTTGAAGAGAATGTAGAATCTAAGATGATGGAAGAATCTCAGACTAAACATGACAAATGCCTTATTAAACGATGTCTACTAAGATACATACACACATACACACACACACACACACACACACACACACACACACACGTGTGTGTGTGTGTGAGATCTTATAAACCACAAAGACCTGTAGGTGAATAACTCTTGTTTTCATTAAACCCATAGGGAAAAAAATCTAAAGAATTTAAGATCAAAGCTATAACTACGTAGGTAACATGTAAACTCACAACTTCAGTAGAATACATATGAGTTTCCTATTGTAATTCACTTGGCAAATATGAGATGTAATTTTCTTCCTATTAGAAAAAAAGGGGCTCCTGGAACCTAAAAATATACTATATTAAGAGGAGTTAAATGTTTTTCACTTTAAAACTGCATTAAAACTTAATCGTGATCATTACTTTCTGAAATGGTTAGTATGTCTTTCCTCTGTAATGAGAATATTAATATGAAATACCTTCATGAAATCAAATATATGCATTGCTCCATTTGATTCAATATTATTGAATATAATGTTAAGGGATTTTATAATTGATTTCACAAAGAATTCCAAATGCAATTATGAGCTAGAAAGCTCTGCTTTAGGACTCTATTATCCAGTAGAAGAATGTACAAAAAGCAAACATAAACCATTGTCATCCAGTAGAGCAAGGATAGGTGAGCCTCCCGTATCCCTGTGGTCAGCCATGAGCAGAGCGCATCAAAGTCACTCACATTAAGGCAAACATATATAATTTTCCCAGGAAAATCAACAGCACGCTATTTAATGTTTTGCAATAAGTAATTGTAGATTCATATTTTCTGTTCATGTATGCTTGTTACTCTTCGGCCATTAAAAGAACACAGTCTTTCATTTATTTAAAATCAAATTTCAATTTAAATAAGTGTGTACTATATAAAAGACAAAATATTTTCTCTGTAATTCTTTTACCACTTAAAATATTGTAGTGAGCATACACATATGCTGCGAAAAAGGCATATATATCATATATATATACATATATATATATCATACATATATATCATATACATATATATGTATATCATAAGTTTGCAGCGTAGGAACCAGCACACAGGTCAAGAAATGCAGTACTTTTGGCAGCTGCAAGTCCGCAATGCTATGTTCCAACAATGCTTTTAGGTTTCAGTTTGTGATAATCTAAGAAAAATATTTTAAAATAATAGATTGTATTTCTTATATAATTCAAAATCACCATTAGGCTAGGAAGTTTTACTAGAGATTCTGTTTTAGACTATTGAAGTTCCAGCAATGAATGAGTAACCTGGGGCCCCTGTGTCCACATTCCCAGGGCTGCATAGCATAGCACACCTCCCA
>PVHP010027712.1:0-23650 GCA_004024765.1 Zapus hudsonius
GGACTGTGAGTTCACCTCAAGGACCCTCAGGAGGAATGCCCTGCAAAGACATAGGGGTTTGCAGATCAGGAGCCTTTGCAGGACCTGGGGCGACCCGAGACATCCTGGGCATCTGCAGTGGCAGAGGACCAGCAGCTTCCGGGCCCTGTCTCAGTGGTCATGCATCAGGTCGAGATGAAGGACATATAAAATAATGCCTGGCAGAGTTGGGGCTGGGAGGTGAAGCTGGAATCTTGAGTGGGAAAACGACCTAGCTTAGATCCTGCAGAGATCAAGGTTTAAGGAAGACAAAAAGAAACAAAGGAGGGCTGGAGAGATGGCTCATCAGTTAAGGCACTTGCCTCCAGTGCCTAAGGCCAAGGGTTCAATTCCCCAGGATCCACATAAGCCAGATCCACAAGGTGGTGGCCCTGGTGCATTCTCTCTCTCTCTCTCTCTCTCTCTCTCTCTCTCTCTCTCTCTGTTTGAAAATGAACAAATAAAATATTTTTTAAAAGTTTAAAAAGAAACAAAGGATATTTGGTAGAAGGCTGTGGAACAGAAGATGGGTGTGTCCTCCAGGGAATTCTCTAGAAGCAGAAAAAGAGACTTTATACATTGCTTCTAGGACTCTCAAAGCCTGCTGGACGCCTGGAGTTTCGAGCTCCCTCTGCTGGCCACTTGAAAAAAATGCAGGCACTTGAAGCATACACTGAGGGACAGAGGTTTGCAAGAGCCATGGTGGAGACATATCCAAAGACATGGCCCCCCTGAGCTACAACACACAAAGTGGGGGATAGCTGTCTCCTCTACTATCCATAACCCCTTACCCCATGGATTGATCCAGTATTCCCACTGAGGAGGATACCCAGTAGATTGGGTACAGGGAGGAGGGAAATGGGAATATCAACACAATATTTGTTCATACAATGTATCTAATTTTGGATAATCAAGATTTTAAAAATAAATAAATAAGCGAATAAATAAACAAATGAATGAATAAATAAGTAAATAATTGAGTAAATGAATAAATGAGCAAACAAATGAATAAAGAAATGGAGAGTATGAAGATGTATGATATAAGTAACCTTCTCCTTTCTGTGAGCAAATACCTGACCATAAGGCTCATCCGGGCATTAAGTTCCAAGGGGACACATTGCACCATGTGGGCAAGGAGAGGTAGGTCACAGCTCAGTCAGGAAGCATGAGGACAAACAGGAAGTGACGCCATCTACAAACCTTCAAGGAACACTCCCCTGATTCATGTCTGCCAGGTATATCTCCACTTCCTAAAGGTTCCATAACCTTCTCCAAATAGCCCTGCCAGCTGAGGAGCCTCTGGGAGACATTTTACATTCAAACAGCAATAGGAGATTCAGTGAGGAAAAAAAAATTAAAAACTTTGTCTAAAGCAGGGCCCAGAATTCAGCAGCCTGATTATACCCAAGATTGAGAAGCGTTTGAGTGTCAGTCAGCCCCTCTTAGGGGCCCTCCATACCCCCACACTGCAGAGACATACTTAAAGATATTCCAGGGATAACTACCACACATCTGGAAATGAATTAGACACCCAAGACAGACAAAAATAAATAGATTTATTCTGAAATACAGCTGAACTTGCGGTAGGAGCTGTACAAGGACTGACCTTCAATCCCCAGGGGACATTCATGTTGCAGTGATGTCTGTAAACCAAGTGAGCAAAGACTTCTCAAGCCCCAGTGGACATCCAGGCTTCAGTGTCTGTGAACCAAGCGAGCGAGGGTTTGCATTTTTGAGAAAAGTAAAGTTCTTAACATCTTAACTAATTTTCAGTATTCATCAAATATCATTCACTCAAATAAAATTGGCCCAATAGCACACAATCAAGGGGGCATCTCAATCCAGGGCTCAGGCTATCTTTGACTTGAATCCTCTCTCCAGCTTGACGTGAGAAGCTGGGTCCTCCCTGGACCAAGGGTTGCAAATAGAACAAAAATAGAGCAAGATGCAGAATCAGAAGACAAACCTCATTGGAGAATTTGTCCAAAGGCAGGATTCCCTGATGAGGACATCTCACCTGTGTCTGTGTCCTCTGCTCTGGAATGCAATAATAGAAGACATTTGTCTTCTTCTGGGGTGGTGGTGTGTCCCCTTTTGTGTCTCAGTGACAGGTAGATCCAGGGGATTCTTTCTCTATAGTCATGTGAAACAGATGAAAAAAAGATTGGAGTCCTTGATGTCATTGTATTTCCTCCTGTTTTCTCGAGCCCTTCAGGAATCTGGCGTCCTTATTAGTTACATTTGCATAGCTGTGATAAAATTCCCAGAAAAATCAGTTTAAAAGAAAGGGCTGGAGAGATGGCTTATAGGTTAAGTTCAACTCCCCAGTACCCACATGGCACATGTGTCTGGAGTTTGCAGTGGCTGAAGGCTCTGGTGCTCCCATTTTCTCTCTCTCTCTCTCTCTCTCTCTCTCTCTCTCTCTCTCTCTCTCTCTCTTGAATAAATCATAAAGGCCATTGATAATTAGAGATCAGTCGAATAAAAAAGAGCAAGTTGGATTTCTCAGTAATAGGTTGCCTGGAAGATAGGAATCGAGGAATGAGAAAAGATAATAGAAATATAAACGTGGCCATTTCTAGAGAAGGAAGATCAACGCTAGCAGGCTTCAACCAGACAAGAGCTTTAGGGACTTTCCGAAAATTTCTGAGTAAATGTGAGACAAGTACATGCTATTTTTATTGAGGAGCAAGAAACAGATGAACAGATCCCTTGATCAAGTAGCAAAGTGTTAGGGTGCTCCTTTAGGTGGAGGATCTGGTGGGGATGAACGATCAAGGGATGGAAATTGAGTTTACCTTTGGCACTGAAGGGCTAAGAAGAGAAAATTGGCTACAAGAGGAGCAGATGACCTTTGGAAGCCACAGGCTGAGCGTTATCAATCATTCAGGATAAGCACATGGAGATGTGAGGAGGAGTTTGCCTCCAAGAGTCTTTCCTTTAACATGGTGAAAAACTGTTACCTGTGTAGCTGTCTTTTCTACCTACAAACTGGCTGTGTGATCAACACCCATTGTGTAATTTAGCATAGTCAAATTATCCTGGAAGGGATTCAGTTTGCTCATCTTTTAAAGGGAGGCAAATCACCAGAGCCACCTCTGATTAAGTGAATTAATACATGCAAGTTAATTAAAATTGAGTCAAGTCAGCATTTTAATCCTTTGGGCTGATGTACCTCTACTACAGATTAGGAAAATTGAACAACAGACATGGATTTCACACATTGCTCAAAGCCGAGAATTCTGAGTTCAAGATGTAAGAATAGCCATTCAGGAGGCTGGAGAGATGGCTCAGCGGTTAAGGCACTTGCTTCCAGTGCCTAAGGCCCTGGGTTCAATTCCCCAGGACCCATATAAGCCAGACCCACAAGGTGGTGGCCCTGGTGAATTCTCATTCTCTCTGTCTCTCTCTCATTTCTCTCTGTATCTCTCTGCTTGAAAATGAATAAATAAAATATTTAAAAAAAAGAATAGCCAGTCAGTGTCTAACAATTCCTGGTCTCCAAACCAGCCATCTTTCACAAGGAGACAAAACGAGATTCTCAGGATCTCTTTCAGTAAGTAAATGCTTTTCATTTTGAGGGCTGTTCCTCATTACCTAGTCTGTTCTCAAAGGCCCTGTCTCCAAATATACCCCCACTTCAGGGTTAGGGCTTCATATATACGTAGTGGGTGGTGGGAGAAGAAATATTCAACCCATATCACCATAGTACATTCTCAAACATGTTAACTGCCTTTGGCAGGAAAGATGTTAAAATTTTAAGATAAGGTTATCAGAAGGTGGACAAAGGCATTGGGACTGGGAAGGAAAGGTTTATGTTTGTGATTTTGGAAGGAAAAAGCAGGCCCTGCCTGGTCGTCCACAAGATCAGCCACTGGAAATGCTGCCCAATATGAACCTGATCTGGAGACATCACATTCCGTGGCCTCCCCTTGGGGAACAGGGACTTGGAAGTTGTTAGATTCCTGGTGGTCATAAAGTCCTGATCCAGGGCTGTGCTTGGCCAGCCTGTTAACTCAACTTGGTGTTTGTTATTCTGCAGATGTAAGAGCCAGAAGTAAGGTTGAAAACTGTTGATTCATTAAAAATTTAATGTAGAACTAGAGTGACAGATTTCTTTGGATAAAATACTTGAATGTGTGTGAAGGTTAGAATGCTAAGCAAATTCGAGATCTTGGACCATATGGCTAAACACCAGAGTTTGGCACAAGACTGGGGTTTCTAATGAATATTTCATTTTCCGCATTCTGTTAGATTTTACCAACTATATACATCCAGTTAGAGGAAATTAAGATGAAAAGGGCAGCCACTCTGTGGAAAGGAAGATTTTGGGGAAAAAAAAACTGTAGATTAAATGTAGGACCGCAATGGTTTATAATTATAGGTGATGGTTATGAAAATGAAAGTGAGGCTGTGACTTCCATCTCTGTGTCACTAATGGAGTGCGGGCATGGAGGTACTGCAATCAAAAACTAGCAATATTAAAATTATTAACCTGCAAGGGATAGTGAATTTATATTGTGATCGACTTGTAGTAATAAATAAATGGACATTGTCAAAACTACTTGTATAACATTAATAGAATGAACTAAATTTTGCTGCATATGTATAGGTTGTAGTCAGATATTTTGCAGCAGGGAAATCTTAATAACACTACAACACTATCCTTTTGTTTGGTACAAATTTTAGAGATTATTTGAAGAATTCTCCTTCTACCCTCTTGTTGATAATAGAAGAAATTAATTAATACACTTAACCAAGTTGAAAATGAAAGCTAAATTCTTGAAAGAGATTTTCACAGTTAAATACTTCATTAAACTCTCCAGAGCTTTGTTTTTCAAAACATTAATGGGTGGGAATGTTAGCTTTGGTGATTTGCAACCAGAATTTAAAGGCATTGAGTCAGACCAGAAAATAACACAGTAGTAAAACTTCTGATACTTTAATTTCAGATATCTGTGCTCATGCAGAGCTGTGATGTTAAACAGATATCCTAATATAGCTTTTGTAAGTTTGGAGGACAATCATAGGGTCTATATTAGGGAAAGAGCAAGTAGGTAGAATAGGTAATTGCAGAGTAACAATCATATTAAATTATTAGAAAATCTTACCACAGAATACATTTCTCAGTCTTTGCAAAGTAGATTAAGTTCAAATGAGACTATCCTGGAACATAGTGATGATAACATAAATATATAATTTGGATGCTCTTTTTTTTACAAAAGGCCATGGAGCCTTTTGTAATGAGACTGGATTTATTACTACTAATAACATTAGTAAATTGGATGAAAGTAAAGAAATCACCTGTCCCCTGGCTTATATGCCAAAAAGCAATACTTAGATTCTTAAGGGTAAATTCAGCAGGTTTGGGGGAACAGCATGAAGACCTGATCTAATGTTCAGAAGCTGCTGATAAATGAAAAAAAGCATAAAATCAAATTATGATATTGTTGTCTCCTTTTTTCCTTTCTTTTAAAACAAATATTTATTTTACCTACTTAGAAAATATCTAATATGAGAAAGGCTTCACTTTTTCAAATGGAAAGTATGATATTGTGCATAGTGGCACACACCTGTAACGCCAGGTGCTTGGGGAGCACAAGCTGGATAACCCGGAGTTCAAGGTCATCATCAGCTTCGAGTTTCAGGTCAGCCTGGGTTACATGTCAAAACAAAAACAAAGGAAAATGAAAGAATAATTAATTAATTAATAATGGGAGGAAGGAGACAGGAAGTGAGCAGGCCATGGAGGGAATAAAGGAAAGGAAGGAAAATGAAGGAAAGAGAGCAAAAAAGAAATCAAACCAAAAAATATAATAAAAAAATCATACAATCTATGCCATATTTTCTTCCTTAATGCTTTTTGTAGGAATTGCCTGATGGTCCAGTTTGAGTGATACATCCTAGGCAGGATTCCCCATCTCCTCTTCACTCAAAGAAATTAAAAATATTTTATTTATTCATTTTCAAGGAGAGAGAGAGAGAGAGAGAGAGAGAGAGAGAGAGAGAGAGAGAGAGAGAGAGAGAGAGCACGAGCACAAGCACACTAGAGCCACCACCTTGTGGGTCTGGCTTACGTGGGTCCTGGGGAATTGAACCCTGGGCCTTAGGCACTGGAGGCAAGTGCCTTAACCGCTGAGCCATCTCTCCAGCTCTCAAAGAAATTAGAATGGAGTTTGAGCGTTGTCTTGGCACCATTTCAGGTCCCCTTCTGAGCCTGAGCCTGTTGGGAAGAGTATAGTGACGTGAACTCTCTAATTAATCTGAAAACAGGAATTAAAAAAAAAACTACAAGAAAAATGAAAAGAGTAAGTCAATATAATCAAAGGAATTTCAGAGACCTTCAAGTTTTAAAGCATAAAAAAATGGAATAAAACCAAGATTCCATTGAAGGTTAGGGAGATAGCTCATTTGTTAAAGTGCTTATATCTTGAGAACTTTAGGACAATCCCCAGAATCTCTATAAAAGTTCCTGGAAGGGCTGGAAGATGGCTCAGCAGTTGAGGTACTTGTTTGACCCTCATTTCATTATGTAGCGCCCACATAAAACCCGATGCACAAAGTGGCATATGCATCTGAAGTTCATTTGCAGTGCTAAGAGACCCTGGGCACATTCATACATAGTCTCTTTTTTCTACAAATTAATTAATGAATTGATGAATGTGATGGCTGTTTTGTTGTCAACTTGACCTTTTTAATTAACATAGGTGGGTCCCTGAGGACGTTTATCACAGGAAGGCAGCCCTCTCAGCAGAGGGCTGATGTAAGGAGGTTCAGGAAAACTAGAAATAAACTTTCCTTCCTGGGAGGACATTGCAGGAGAGAAATTCTAGAGATAGTGAGTCAACAAGTCTGGAAAAGGGTTGCAAGACCCCACCCACCCTAAGGGTATGAAAAAAGGAAGAAAATCCCTCTATGTTTCAGTCAACTTTCTAGTTTTTGTGCAGAAAGAACCCAAACAAAAATGGCTTGTGGAGGAATGGGTTTATTTGGCTTATGGACTCGAGGGGAGACTCCATCCTGGCAGGGAAGACGATGGCATGAGCAGAGGGTGGATATCACCTCCACTACAGCACGAAAACAGCGTCAGGAAGGTGTGCCAAACACTGGCAAGGGGAAGCTGGCTTATAACCCCCATAAGCCCACCCCCAACAACACAGCTCCAGTGAGGTTGTAAAACCCAAACTGCCATCAGCTGAGGATTGATCATTCAGAAGACATTCATTTGTTTGTGGGGGACACCTGGATCAAACCATGACACTCAACCTCTCCCCCTTGCCTGTTTGTTATTGTGTGTGTGTGGTGTTGGTGATGGGTTCTTAGCTTGGACCTGAGAAAGGAAGACAGCCTCTTTCGCTATTATGGAACTTCCCCTAGATCTGTAGCTTCAGTAAATCCTTTCCTCCACATAAACTGTGCCTGGTTTTTGGAGATTCATCCCAGCAGCATGTGACTGACTTCTGCAATGAATCATTGGGATTTCCAGGTGTAGTGGCTCATGCTTATAATTCTAGCTATGGGGAGAAGTTGGCCAATCCTGGTAGCTTGCTGCCAGTCATTCTGGCTTAATTGGGGAACTCCAGACCAGTGAGAGTCCCTGTTCTCTAGAGACTTGGATGTTTCTCTTGATGAGGTTGTCTTCTGACTTCAACATGCATGTGCACACATGTCCATGTACACGTACACATGAGCATCCATACACAAATGCATACCCATACACACACGTGCACCAAAAAAAGAAAAAAAAAAGATGAACCTGTTATCATTATTTAGTTATACTTCTAATGTCTTTGATGGCCTGCTAATGTTAGCAAAATAGCAAATATTTTATTCAAAACAAACATATGGGATAGATGCACTGCAAAGGAGTAGTGTTTAATTTTTTTAAAAAAAAATATTTTATTCATTTTCAAGCAGAGAAATACAGAGAGAGAGAGAGAGAGAGAGAGAGAGAGAGAGAGAGAGAGAGAGAGAGAGAGAGAGCAAGCAACAAGGCCACCACCTTGTGGGTCTGTCATATGAGATTACTGGGTAATTGAACCCGGGGCCTTAGGCACTGGAGGCAAGTGCCTTAACCTCTGAGCCATCTCTCCAGCCCCCAGTGTTTAATTTTTAAAAGTGTAAAATAACATTAGTGGTTCTCAACAGAAGGTCACTGTGTACCAGGGAACAGTTGGCAGTGTGTGGAGACATTCTCCACACTATGGAAGAACAGTGGGTCAAGGACAGTCACACTGGTACATGTCCCACGATGTACAGGACAGTCCCTCACAACAATTACCCAATCACAAACAGCGTTGGGGTTGAGTCGTCTTGGTTCAAACAATAGCGGAGTTTTTCACTTGATCTGTATTTAGCCCTTCATGTCATTCTCACTCCTTATGAAAATGCTTTAATCCAGGGTCTCAGTTCTTCTTTGTGTTATCATATTTCTTTCTCCTGTCATTCTCCTCACTCTGGCTCCTGCTTACTCTTGTTATATTTCCAGGTTTCTCTACTTAACATGAAGCGAGCCATAGTACAAATACCAAGTCCTTTTTGGGCCTTTGCTACTTCTGTGTGTCTGTCACAATGACATACAAAGGCATGCCTAATAAGTGATAGTCCACCTTACTTTCCAGCAGAAAACTAGTTTTGTTTGGAAAACCTATTCCTGCCAGAGTTGGAATAGGTGATTTAAATATTTTAGATATAGCCAGATGTTCACACGCATAGCAGATTCAGGAAGGGGTGACACACTGTAGTCATTTTGCAAATTGTGCTTTTGCAATAAAGCTTCTGCTGGTCAATGGTCGATGCCATCAGCCACCTCCTGAGGGATGTAAGATGACAGATGGGCACTTTTCTGCAGAAGGCAAGTTGGTTAAGTGGGCTTGTCTTACTGGACTGCCTACACAATTTGGTTTCCTTTGCAGTCAAATGCTTTTAGATTTTTTTGAGATCAAACACATTCCTATTCTTCTACACACTGATGGATTTACTTTATGAAATACCAGTATGGATCAGCAAGAGCTGATGTGTGATGCTTCCCTATTAGGGGTCCCTCATAGGGAAGGACGGCTAGTCATCGCTGGCACTAAGGACTGTGCAGGGCTGTCAGCTGTAATAGCTCATCTTCGACTTCCTTTGTTTGGGGAACCAATTCCTGTCAGAGTAGGAATATGTAATTTGAACACTTTAGTTAGAGCCAGCAGAAATGGAATCAATACATGCCAAGATTAACTTCGGTGATTAATCCCAGAACCAATGAACCAAATGATTATCATTTCTGTCAGCTGAAGATCCTGGGATGCAGAATTGTGATTAAAGAGGTAAGTGAATTTTCCTTGGCTGGCTTCTCCAACAAGCAGATCTGAAGTCACTGATTTTCACTTCCCTTGCCCTGCTGTCGTTCCAAGTGATACCTACCTTCTCATGACTGGCAATTCCTGAGTCACACAGCGGGGGGGGGGGGGTTCAGAGGTTAGGCTTGACAATCATTAGAGAGAATGTCAAATAGTTGGACCTGCTGAACCTCCAAGGATAATGCAAGGTGATGACATTTCTACCAGTAACTCAGAGTGTTCTGAGTCCGTTATGGGCTGACAGGTATGGATTTCTGTCTTTCAAAGAAGAGAATGAGCCTAGAGGAAAAGCTGGGGAAATAAGAGCCTTATTGAAGCCTGTGGACATCGGTCTACGTGGGGATAAAGTTTACTTCAGCAGAAGCCCATCCCAGGGGAAGCACCAGGCACAGGGCACCCCTACCAGTAAAGGAACTGGGTGATTATTAAAAAATCTCAGTGCTCAGTGTTCAGTACATTTTATGTCACGTTGAAATCACACCAACTCTCTCATGCAGACACTATTAAAATCTCCCTTTAGCAGATAAGGGTCTGAACCATAGTATTTTAAGTATCTCTCTCTCTCTCTCTCGCTCTCTCTCTCTCTTAACTTAAACCGAGGTTTATCTTGTGATTTAGTGTTCTCTGGTTTCAATCTAAGATCATCTAGGTTGGCCTGTGAAGGCAAACTGATTGTGACATCTGTCACTCTCTAGATGGCCCTAGCTAAGTGGATGTCCCCATCATTACCTCTCCATGTATTTTCCTCCCAAAGCTGTGCACTTGGAGTGGGGTGACTTTCCCTGATAGAATAGGACTGTTCTTTGGTCACCAGTGTGCATAAGGAATCTATGGCCTCTCCTCAAACCTGCAAACATGCCTTTCTGGCCTATCTGTAGAGGAATGGAGCGTAGCCAAGTTATCTTTCTAAAAAAGAACGTCCAGGTGTAGAAAAGGAAGGATGCTCTTGCTACAGGTTGAATTGCACAAGATAGTCCACAGAACTTCTGAATTTGAGTTATTTCAAACTAGAACCATTGGAGATGTATTTAGTTAAGATGAGTCATGGGTGGGGATGGAGTATTCCCCTAACACAATGTGACTGTTGTCCTTACAAGAACACAGCCCAGTAGAAACAGAAGAGCAGAGAGGAAATCTTCAAGAAATACCAAACAGGTATTTTTAGAGGGACAAGCCTCTGCCAATGCCTTGATTCCAGACTCCCCTCCACAACCACAAACCCACATATGCCTGTTCTTTGAAGCTACTCCATTAGTGGTACTCTGATCCCAACCCAGGGAAACGAGTTAAAATGCATAAGCACATGTGTTTGTCTTTTGGGAATGTCTATTAAAATAGACAAGAAGCCCCTGATCTGTACAGCCTTGTATGTGTACAGCACAATATCAACACAGTGACAAGAATGATGATGAATATAAGAAACTATTTCTGGGCTCTCGGCTCATTTTAATGATGTATTTCTAGTGCAGTGGATACATATCTAGACTGAGGAGTCTGTACACGTAATGAGCTCCATCTCTGGAGTCAGATCTACACTGGTGTAAGGCCTGACCGCAGTTGATCTTTGTTGCCTATTGGGAAAGGTCTTTACTTGTCCTTTGTCTCAATAAAAGGAAAATTATGATAAGAAAGAGTCAGCTGATGCACAGAGGTGTTTAGCAGTGTTTGGCACATAGATAAGAGACCCACAGGCAGGATGTGATCCTTAACACCTTTAATATCTGCATGAGCTATAGAGAAATTCAAGCTCAAAAGGCCTAAATGATTTCCCCAGCACCACAGAAGCTCGGTGCCAGCAAGGACATTCAAATTGCATGCACAGCTCCCCAAGGTTGGAATTAAGTCCTTCCATTCCAGTGATTCCCACGTTAGACCACGCAGCTTTACCTGCTGAGTAAGAGGCTGGTACACATTAGGAGATGAATGCAATTTCCAGGCAGTGTGTAGGAAATGACTCCTGTGAGTGATGTGACCATTAGCCCAGAAGGTTCTTGTCGTCAGGGGTTGCTTGAATGCAAAGGGCCATTTGTAGCCAGCTGTTCTCCAGGCATCGTTTGGGACATAAAAACATGTCCATCTTGTCAGGTGCAAATGGTTATCACTTCTTTCCTGTATGGACAGTGGGTGTTTCCTGTTCAGAGTTCCCTTCTGAGACATATGAATGCCAGTGCGTTGACATCCTCTGGCAGGAATAGCAGGATTCCTGGTCAGTAACTCTGCCCAAATTACAGCCAGCTCCAGGGAAGACTCTTCTCTGAGCAATTGCTTCCTACGTATAGTAACCTTGGGGAAGTGGCTTGTCAATCTTGTAACTTTCTGAGTTTCCTGAGCCAGGTAAGTTTCATGAGGAATCTCTGTGCTCCCTCTAGGAGGGAAGTGCCAATTCAGAGGAAATTAGCTCTCCAACAAACTCCCTTTAGGAATGGCATCTTCAGTGGTTGCCAATGCCCTGTTCCATGTAGATGACAGGTGTTTTCATAAGCCAGAGAAGGCCAGAGAATTCCAGCAACAAGGAGAAGATACCAAATCCTGCTGTAGAACTTGAAGACGAGCTCCAGCTTAAAGTCAAAAGGGAAAGATAAACATGATACACTGGATTGCATCATAAGAAAATGGGAGCAATAATTATTATCCCACAAGATGCAGACTGTTATAACCTCAAAGCCAGTTTCTCCACGTAGTTGTTTGAAGCCTCACTGTTTAGCCAGCCCTCTTTCTGTGCTAGCTTTCTCAGTTCTAACTTCATTCTAACTCAGCAAGCAGAACTTTCTCCTTTCCCTCCAAACTGGCCTGCTTGGGCTGACATTCACTCAGGGCATTCTCACTCTGCCCATAGGCAGTTCTCTCTACTTCCTTGGCTGAGTCTTCCATGGCACATTCTCTCTCTTCTTCCCATACTTCTTTCCCCAGTGGTTTCTCAGAACATCACCTTGAAAGACCCCCAAGGCCTCTCAGGAGAGCGTACCCCAAAACTCCAATAACCACACCAACAGATGCAAAAGCAAGAGGATTTTATTCTTCGGATGCGCAGTCGGGCTCCACAAGCAGGCAGATGAATGTCCAGGCAAGATGGAGCCCCCAAGAACAAAGGAGCAGGGTATTTATAGACAGAAGCTATCTAATTATAATACAGCTCAGGTCACAGGGTGTGTGGTATTTCTATTGGCTCCTTTCCTGTATCTGTATGCCTCTTGATTGGTTACTTCCTTGGAGCCACATCCCAGGGCCAGCCCACATTCCAGGACAGCCATATGCTTCCTTCTATGGTGTCTCTCTCTCTCTTTTTTTTTTACTTCCTGGTCTTTGTGACCAGACATTTTTTTAGGGAGGGGGAAGTAAGTCTAAAAATGGAGTCTGCTTTACAAAATGGAGTCTGCTTTATAAAATGGAGTCTGCTTTATAAAATGGATTCTTCAACCTCATTTGCCTCTTTCTCACTCTAAACTCTCTAAAGTCATCTTTGAGTTTCCTTCTGAGCCTGTCTTTTTGTTTTGTTTTGTTTTGTTTTTGTTTTTTTGTTCTTTTATTACTGGGACTAAGAACCTTCAAAAGGGATCCTGAATCCCCCCCCCCCCCCAATGAAACTGTGCTTTGGGGACATTTGATGTGGTTAGGTTCTGTTTTGGAGGAAACTCCCATTTTCAGCTGTGCCAAAAGCATCTAAGAATTTGGCTTCTTACTCTTCCAGAATCTTGGGGCAGTGCTGAGTCTTGACGCAGAGTCGGAGGACACATCAAGACAAGAGGAAGTGGACATGAGTGAATTCTTTCTCTTCTCCCAGTCAGTTTAAGAAACAAAGTGATCTGAGACTAGATACTAATATTTTTAAAAGCCTTGTTGGCTAGAAATGCCAAGATCTTTTTAAGCTGTGGGGTTGTCAGAAGAAGGTGGGGGTTAAATATAACATTTAAATTTGTTCTTTGGTTATAAAAAGCCAAAACCAGAGCCAACAAGTAGCTAAAAACAGGTGAGTCCAAAACACTGGAATTAGGAGGTGGAACTTAGATACTGCAGACACTTCTCATGTGGACATGGGACAGTTTCAGGCAAGCTCCATAGACACTCTCCCCTTGAGTGGGAGGTGTCTAGCTAGAGCTCAAACCTAGGTGCTAAAACTGATTGGTCAGGTATGAACCAATCACCTGTCTCCCTGCTCACCTGGGGCAGGAAATACTCACTGAACTGGTAATTCTGTCTTTTCCTCACCCACGTGGCCTCTAAGAAGGACCTCTGACTCTCTAGGGACCAGTAAGGTCTCCCCAGAACCACACCACAGCCTGTGGTGAGGGCTGGATTTCTCTTCCATGAATCTTTCCTTCTCATGATCTTTCCCCTTCTGGCTTGTTTGGCAGAACTGCATAAATTCTGTTAAAAACCTCTCCACTTTTTCTCCCCACACTGGTGGCTGGAGAACTCTGTAACTCTCCATGTTCCCTTTAATAATGAAGTCTCCCACTATACCTTAATATCTTGCTGTCTATGATTTTAATTCTTTGTAACTTTGTAGACAAGAATTCGGGTAATCCTTAAATTTTGGGGTGCATTGGAATTTTTGCTGGGCGTTATCTAAATTCTAATCCTCAGCTCACCCACTAGAGCTAGAATTCAGGGTGGGAACAGGTGACGGGTTCTTCTCATATTCAATATTACACACAAGATGATTACCCTGTGAACTCCAAACAAAAGGAGAACATCCTCAAAACACTGAGAGGTTTCCATCCCAAACCAAAAATATCTGACAGGGACAGAGAAACCCAGAAGCCAATAAAATCCTAATAAAATATTGCTCCCAAGTACTCGGTCCCAAACCACTTCCCTGATCAAATTACAGAGCTTGTTCCACTTATATCTGCATTAACTTTTAACCTCAGCACATTCCAAAAGTAGAAAATTAATCACAGAGCCTAATTGTGTGAATCAATGAGGGGAATTCTGAATGACTGACAATAGCAAATGCCAGAAGTGTTTTAAGAAGAATTCTGTTTTATTATTGACCTGTGGTAGGTGTGGTAATCCAAATGGGAAAGTCTCTCCAGAACCTCATATAAAATAATGTGCTGAAAACACTCCTTCTTATGAAAAATTCTATTATGTATACATGAGTTATGGAAAATGGTTGAAAGAATCCTCGAGCAGGGTTGGTTGTTGATTTTAGCTCCAACCTGTGTAACTTTGTGTATCCTCTGTGTAACTTTGAATATACATAAATGAATTATTATAGATGTTTCACTCTACGGTACTCTCAAAATCTAATGAGACTTTCAAAATTAATAGTTTAGTAATGCTGATTTTTTTTTTCTCTGATATATCCATGAATGATTTAGCTTTGGAAAGCATCTTTGCTGTAAAAAAACAGGCGGCCAGCAGGTGGCAGTATATTCCCATCCTTGGGGATAAAGGACCTTAAGGTCTCCTTACTCCTAAGTACCCAACACAGCTGCAAAGGGTTGGCAAAATTGCTCTCTGATCCTTGTCTTTTGAGGGCGAGATGATCTTGCCTACTCATTTGTTTTGCTAGTATCACATGGGTGATTTTTGTCCATTGACCAGGCAGGTGTGGAATATGTTTCCCAGAGAGCACTGGTGGAGTTCCTGAGTCAACTGTGTACTGAGATGAACTTGCTCTCATTGGAGTCTGGGTTCAAGGTCAAGCCACCAAGACCAATCATTTCTTTAATCTAAGACTTTGTTTTCCTGGTGTGAAAAACTGATGGATTCTCAAGCCAGAGAGAGAAAGTGTGTGTGTGTGGGGGGGGGCATATTGCAGAGAGGCAAAAGGTGGGGGTGGGGCAGGGAGAGAACCAGAGAACAAAGAAGAGTATAAGTGAGTTAAGGGTTATGAGAAGAGAGTCTTGGGTCTTATTTTCAAAAGAGATATTTTGGCCAGAGAGATGGCTTAGCAGTTAAGGCACTTGCCTAAGGACCTGAGCTCAACTCCTCAGTTCCCACTCAAATCCAGGTGCACAAAGTGGCTTACACATATGGAATTTATTTGTAGCAATTAGTGTTACCCATGATCATTTCCATTCTCTTTCTCCTCTCTCTCTCTCTCTTTCTCTCTCTCTCTCCCCTCTCCCTCTGATTGCAAATAAACTAAGTTAAATTCAATTAAATGTTTTGAATGATTTTTTTCCTGTCTAGTACTCAAATCAAAACAAATCTCTAAAAGTTATATAGGGCATGTAGAGAAGACACAGGAGGTACAACGAGACAGGAGGAAGAAATAGATAAAAAAAGCAGACACATTCAGTGAAATATAGAGTGATTTAGATAAGCAGGGAGGTTGCTGTGGGTGGCAAGTTGGAGGAGTCAGCAGAAGAAGGATGTCATGTCCTTGTAACAATTACCATGGCCAGCACAAGAAGACAGATAAGTCACAGTAGCAGTCACTGTGGGGCTATAAGAGAGCAAAGTAGGAAGCCTTGGATTTGATCCCCAGCCAAGGCCAGGGGAGGGTGGTGGGGGAGGGGGTGATATTTGGAGTGAGGAATTGACTCAGAATTAGGAGGCATGTGATCCACTTGACCACATCTGCTCTTTGGAAATCTGGACAATACATGGCTAGGGAATTGGGATTGGTAAATTTATTCCAGCGCCATCAGGTGGCGTGGATCACAGTGCTTTGCTCCATAGCTGCTTCATGTATGTATTACTGAAAATGTGAGGGGTATAGATTTCTGTTTAGCCCAAGAAAAGACAATAGAATACACCAGGATGTGAAATTTCAAACTATCCCCAAGTTAGATCATTCTTCCTAGTTGCTTTGGGGACTGTAATGGTTAGTCTTCATTGTCAACATGATGGGATTTTTAGAGTTACCCAGACGACAAATCTCTGAGAAGTCTATAGATTAGGAAAGACCCACCCTGAACATGGATGGTGCTATTCCATGGGCTGTGAGCCTGGTCTGAATTAACAGGAAAAATGAGCTGGTCAAGAGCTTTGAACCCTCTGTGGTCTCTGAGTGTGGAGGCACTGTATCTAGCTGCTTCCTGCAGCTGAGCCTTCCCTGCCGAGAAGGGCAACATCCCAAATCGAATGTCCAGTCACAGCAAAGAGAAAAATAACTAATACAGAAACCAAATGCTTGACTCCTAAGAGGGGTGACATGGGAGTCTCCGATTATAAGCACACACTCCTTGAAAGGTGAGTTTTGGGGCTTCAGTTCTGTGTTTTTGTGGAACTATTTTATACCACTTGTGAATTTTACATGTTCAATCAAGAGTCTGTCCTTACTCTAGATAAGGTCATTAACCTTCTTAGCCCTGGAATTATCCTTCTTTCAGAGTGATTTTTCCCTGTCAGCAACATCGGCATCTAATCAGTGTCTTTGTATGGCTGCAAAGTCCTGGGAGGGTCCCTAAGGATGTTTGAGAGCAGTGTTGAAATCATTTGGCTCCAAATGATTTCTCTGATTACTTTAACGACAGCACCAATGTCCTTTTTGAACAAGATTTCAGCATTTCTCTTTGCAAAGGAGAATCCTTGGCAAGAGATACCGTGGTGTGAGGTTTGAAACAGAGTTGAGCATTTGAAATTAAAACAACCAGAAAGAATTATCTGAGTTGGCCAAAGACCCAACATCCCTCAGTGTTTGATCTGTATGTGGAACTAAAGCCTTCTGACTACCAAAGTCCTTAATTATCCGGTGCTGTTTCTGAAACACATGGCTAATAAGCCAAATTCACAATTTATCCCTGCTTTTCTCTGAGGAAGATTTAAATAAATTCGCCCAGACACATGAGCAACCACTAAATCGTTTATTATGCCAAGTTAGGGATATTTTGAATGTGTGATGAACCTTTCAAAGTCAAAGGTGGTTTGGGTTTTGAATGGAGAAGCCCTATTGCTTTTCTTTCCATGAGGTTCATTTCGAATCGAGTTGTGTTTTGTGGCGGCTATGGAAGTGGTACCTTATGTTGTTTGGAGCTGTGATGGAAGGGGGGCAGGACTCACGCTGCCCTTCTGAGAAGGATGTTGACCCAGCTTCCATCCACAATGGCAGTGGCTCATCTTCTCTTTGCTACGGTGTCAGTTTTCATTACCTTGACATTTCTCACGCTTTGATGTGAGATATGAAATGGTAGCCTTTGGCAATAGATGAGAAAATGAAGCCTCTTGGGGACCTGGATTGCTCACCAATGGAAAGGTGTGGAGAATGGCTGTGACAAGGTTATTCGGATCGCTTCCTTAAGGAGTTCCAGCTCAGCTGTATGTGAGGATGCTCTTGATTTCTGCCTCACCTCCCCTGTTTATTACAGGGGTATCCATGCCTCCCTTTCCAAATTGATCGTGGGTGCTTTTACCATCAGTCTACATGGGATCTTCTCTCCTGGAGAGAAAAACAAACTATCCAGTTCTCAACACCACTCATTTCCATTTCAGTTTCTGAGACAGACACGGGTTAATGATGACCTTTTCTTTTCCAGCTGTGATTGCTGACTTTCTTTTCACGTGCTTTATATTATTATTGTTCGGTGACACTCTTCCTGGTCCAACTGAAGGGCCTCTTTCATCTCTTCTCTGTGTAGTCAAATAACAAAGATATGAATATTCAAATGATTATGCCTCTTCTCCCCACCCACCTTAAGATGTAATAGAAATAACCCACTGAGGGAGAATGGGGATTATAACTAGAAATTCAATAGAAGCTTCCAGAAGGGCATAGGACCCAGGTTTGATGTGAGATGAGATTACTGTCTCCCCATCTACCTTTAGATGTAATAGAAACAACCTGCTGAGGGCGAATCCAGCTCCCTCTACACTGCCCGAAGAGCCTGGGAAAATTTTCACACAGGATCCTATCTGTGCTAACACCCCCAAAGCACCTGAAAGAATGTTTTACACATCTGAAGGATGCTATCTCTGATAAGCCCCTTTTGAAAAGAGCTTAACACCCAGCCAATCAACATTTATATGGTCACCTATAGACAGATGCCTAAGGAGTCTCAGACATGGGAAAAACTTTACCTGTAAAGTCCATATCACAGCAAAAGTCTTTAAATGAATTCCTTCCTAAAAGTTTCCCTCTGTGGACATGACTTCATACTCGGGAGAAGTCTGTCCCTTCATTGCTGAATAAAGGCAATCCCTTGTCTGAGTGAGCTTGAGTCTGGTGTACTTTCTGTTCCATTTTCCTTAGAGGGATTGGAACTAGAAATTCAATAGACACTTCCAGAAGGACATAGGACCCAGGTTTGATGTAAGATGAGATTACTGTCTGGTGGAATACATTGTGCTCTCTGGGTTTCTAGCAGTAGACAGTTTTAGGCAGATGAGTCATGACAGTATAATTCCAATTGATGGATCTTCTGGTGTCGGGATTCTCTGTTCACCAGTGGCAGCAAGAACATGTTGTGAGCCTGAAATCTGATTTCTACCTCCGAATTAGTTTTCTGTTTCCTATGTAACCAATTCGTACAAACTTAGGGACTTGAAACTTCCATGAAAGCTCATTATCCCCTTGTTTTCCTGCCTCAGGCCTTCAGACAGAGGGTGTCACAGGGCTGGGATGACCACATTGGTTATAGCTCTGTCTCACCTGAGAAACTACCTGATTCACTTTCACATGGTTGGTGGAGGAATTCCATTTCTAGGAGTTGTACGGTGTAGTTTTTAATGTCAGTGGGACCCACCTGCTTCCCAGGTGGTCTGCAACCATAGAAGCTGGCTTTCTTCTCCAAACCAACAGGATGATGTGCGCTTTTTCTCTCCCTTCTAAAGCCTTCAATTACCTAGGGTGGGACCACCAGGATGAATTCTTTCCTGTTTAGCTCAATGATAAATTCTCTTCACATATGCCATTGTCCCTTGCCCAGAAGCAAACTGTAACTTCTCAGGCACTCAAGGGTGCAACACCTGTGACAAGGAGTCATCAGAAAGGCTGTCCATAACTCTCTCCTTTACCTTGTCCTGAAGGTCATTGTTACCCTCCTAAGTGCTGAGTTGTGACGCCCCTGTGGCATGAAACATTGCTGACCATTCTCCTGAGTTTCCTTTTTGTTCTATAATGTCCCTTCCTCCTAAACGTCCTACCTGAGGAGTGCAGGACGACAGAAAGATCATTGTATCCCTAGACAAATAGTGAATCTCAACCTCCTGATGCTGCCTGAAGGATATGGATAGTAACTAAAAACGACAGGTGCTTCCTCTTCCTGGATTTCCCATTTTTTAGTGACTTCTGCTGACAAGACCTGTTGCAGTCAACTTTCTGGTTGCTGTGCAGAAAGAACCCAAGCAAAAGCTGCTTGTGGAGGAACGGGTTTGTTAGGCTTATGGACTGGAGGGGAGACTCCATCCTGGAAGGGAAAACAATGGCATGAGCAGAGGGGTGGACATCACCTCCACCACAGCACTGCAATCAGTGGCAGGAAGGTGTGCCAAACTCTGGCAAGGGGAAGCTGGCTTATAACCCCCACAAGCCTGCCCCCAACAACACAGCTCCAAGGAAGTTGTAAAACCTAAATTGCCATCAGCTGAGGATCCATCACTGAGAACACATTCATTTGTTTGTGGGGGACACCTGGATCAAACCATGACAAGACCTAACAGAATCCAGCAGTTTCTGTTAGGTAGCCTGGGAAATGCACACTGCAGGCTCTTGACCCAAGCATCCAGAGAGAAAGAATGCACGGGATCGAGGAAGAAGGAGGCACAGTTATTTACACATTGCAAACAACAGGCACCACCAAGCAATACATCTGAGCCTCTTGTTAGCCTCAGCGTGGGATAATAAATATACCCTTTAGGTGTGATCTAGCTTTGAATGACAAATATTGATTATTCTTTTACCCCAATATATCTCTGTTCACTCTTTCTGCTTTTCCAACTCATATCTGCATTAGCCTAACACAGGCAATGGGCTCCTGGATCCCCTTAGAAAGTTTCACCCCCTGAGATCCCGGGAAATCATTTTTAAGTGCATTTTTAATTGGCAGACAATCACACATCTCTGTGGAATACAGAGTGGTGTTTTGGTGCATCTGTGTATTATGTAATGATCAAGTCAGGGTACTTAAGTCATCAGTCACCCACAGGGTCATCATCTCTTTGTGGTGAAAACATTCTCGACCTGTCTTCCAGGTGATCTGAAATGTAATGAATGTTTAAATGTAATCACCTTTCTACACAACAGAGGGTCAGAACACATTCCGCCTCTCTGACTGTGACTTTGTCTGCAATATTTTTTTTATCAGTCTTTGAACTATGTGCTTCCTTTGCTCCTGTCCCTCAAACTTTGAAATGCAGTGTGGCAGGCAGCAGAAAGAAGCAAGATCAGCTCTGACAAGGATACCATAGGAAGTCACTGCTCCAGAGGCTTCATGCAATGCATGTAGCCAAATAATATTCTGATCCACTTTAAATGACTAGCCTGGAGGGTGGAAGACATGAGCCCCCCCAAGGGTTAATCCACCCAGACATTAAACCTCTCTTTTTCATTGTGCCTTTTATTGCTTTGAGTTTTTGTAAGGGTGCAGAGATTAATTAGCAAGATTTAAAACCTTGAAAGCTTCATTACATAATTTTTGTCCTCGGCAAACCATGGGAAAACTTTAAAAAAAAATGAAAGCACTAAATCATTTTAATTGGAAATTTAACCGGGTGTCTTTATAGAATATTTCATTGCTTGTCTTCTCAATAGACAGCTGCCTTAATGTGTCCTTAAACACTGGCGCTCATTGCTGGGATGCTTCAGAGGAGTTCTGGTTCTTGTGAGTGTGGGGTTTGCCTGTAGCAGCAACTATTAGATGATACTTGTTTCTGCTTTCAGAATTCTTGACATCTGAAGGTCAGCAGGTGCAAACCACGTATGTATGTGGGGACCATCATCCGTGTGACAAAAAAGTCTACTTAGTGAGTTTTCAAAATCAAGCTTCTGAAAGGCACATTTCCTACAGAGCTCTTTAATTAGTAAGGATTTATTTTTCTCTCAGCTTCCTCTTGCTCCTATGAAACACAGTCTCTGCAAAGCTCTGTGGATCCAGGTACAAAGGCAATTGTCTCCCAGCCTCAAGGTCACTGCCTTTCAGTTCCAGGCTGACATTCTCCACCCCAGGTTATTGTGTTACCAGGTGCCATGGTTTATACTTGAAATAACCCCTATAGGTCCATGAACATTTGATCCCCAGCAGATGGCCCTTTTTGGTACAAGTGGTTCCATGGGGAGGAGCTTGTGTTTCTTTTTTTTACCTTTGATATCTTTATTACCCTCAATTAGTACAATGTATGAGCAAATACAATGTATGAGTACCCCCATTTCCCTCCTCCCTGTCCCCAACCCTCTGGGGGCCCTCGGTGGGCATACTGGATCTGTCCATGGGTTAGGGGGTATGGATAGCACAGGAGGCACCCAGGTTCCCCACCCTTTGGTGTGCTGTTGCTGAGGGGGGGAAATGTCTCTGGATATTCCCCCCAATGGCTCTTACATTCTTTCTGCCCCCTCTTCCTCTCAGTTCCCCAAGTCATGATGGGTGAGTTTTAAGTCCATATCCACCTGAGTCTCTTCACAGGGAAGAGACAGGCCTTTTGTGCTCTGTCTGAAAATCTCCTAAGTGGGGATTGTTTTAAACCACCCACCCATCCCCCTCCAACCAGCATTACCCCAGATTCTGCTTTTGATCTAAGTTACTAGCAATTAAAGGGGAGGGGAGCGGAGGGCAGGGGAGGGAAGCTCCAGGCTCTGGATTGTTCTGCACATGCTGTTCTGAACAGCTTTGTCAGCATGAGGACTTGCCCTCTGTGACCACAGCCCTGTCTTGTTTCTATGGAGCGGCCATGCAGATTACAGGGACAAAAGAACCCGAACTATCTTTAGCTTCTGTCTGTCGTTGGCCATTTCTCAGCTCTTAAGTGGGCGCCTGTGAGTTTTAGCTTTGATTTGTCCCTATTAATATACTGCTTACTCATGTAGAATGATTCACATTATTTTTCTTATAAAAAAAGACTCAGAGTCAAACAGGCCTAGGTGGTGAAAGTGTCACTGCTGTGTTTTATGTACGAACAGTTTTATTCTTAAGAAAATGATCTGAAGAATGTGCCCTATGAAGAAACGTTATATTATCTTTTTGAGTTATCATTATAACAGAGCAATTTCTAAATAAAGATATTTCTCTTCTTGTTACTGTTTTCAATCATATTTCTAATATAAATCATAATTGTTTCTAAAATGAATTATTAAGTTCAGAAAAATAACTGCTACATCTTTTGAAATTTTACAAGGCACCTAGCATTATTTATGGTGCCAATGCCCAGAGGAAATCCCTACCAGAGATTCCCTGGGGTTCTATCCTTTCATCATGGTCTATTATCCCAGCACAGTTTCCAGACCTTCTTGGGATTACACTTGACTCCAGTAGGGGCTCTGGGTCTGCAACTAAGTGTGGGTCATTCCTCTTCATCAGCACCAGTGAGATGTCACTTTTTCCTGGCTGGTATTTAGATACCAGTTCACATGAATTGCAAGCCTTCACTCCTTTCCCTTGTACAGCAATCCTAACATAGTTTGGCTCCACCACGTTCTGAGTCACCAGCACACACAGGACACATCTTATTCCGTGGCTTTCTGGGAATATGTGGGATCTATTCTTAGGCTCTCTGATGTTTCTGCAAGGCTGTCAGTGCAAATATTTCTCCCAGTTTTGTTCACTTTTTAATCACATTAATACCTTATTGTTACCATCAACTTCGAGTATTCTTGTCTTTTAATTGAAGTTCTCATAGATTTCCTTTTCTATTTAGAGGAGGCCTTCTTTTGATTCCTTGGGAGTTAGTGATTTCCTTCAATGTTTCATTCTGAAAACTTTTCAAATATACAGATAAGTTTATTGACTCGGTCAGTAATATATACATTAATGTGCTTTTTTAAAATTTAATATTTATTGTCCATAATGAGTTACATTATTTAGTGGGCAAACCATGCGTTGTTATCCCGACTTCCCCAATTCCCCCCCTCCCCATCCCTGATCAGTTGTATATCCTCCTCCTTGGGCTGTCTGTATTAGTCCTTGTGGCAAGGGATCCTGGATATCCTAGTACTCATCCAGGTCTTCCTGGCCCAAGTGTGTTGTTACTGATGGGTGCCATGCCTCCAGACAGTCTCCCCCACCACGGCTCTCACAATCTTTCCGCCCCCTCTTCCGCTCAGTTCCCTGAGTCGTGGTGGGTGAGTAAAAAGGCTGCTTTAATGTTGCGAGCTTAGAGGTCCTTGTGTCGAAAATCCTTGGTTTCTGTCTCACTGGCCTATCCTATGTTGATTGAATGGCTGTGGTTATAGGTCCCTTGTTCATCTG
>PVHP010027713.1:0-22500 GCA_004024765.1 Zapus hudsonius
TGCTTTATGGCCTAATATATTATCTACTTTGGAGAAGATTCCATGGGCTGCTGAGAAGAATATGTATTCTGTTGAATTGGGATGGAATGTTCTGTAGATGTCTGCCACGTCTAAATGATATCTGGTGTTGTAAATATCTATTATTTCCTGCTGATACTCTGCTTGGATGATCTGTGTTTTGATGATAGTAGAGTGTTGAAATCCTCCACTACGATGGTGGGATTCATTTATGGTTTGTTGTCTAGTAGGTTTTTCTTTAGAAACCAGGGATTGGTGCATGTAGATGTATGATTGTGTTGTCTTCCTGTGTGTCATACACTTGATGAGTGAAAAGTGAGCTGCTTTGTCCTTTTTGATTACTTTTGGTTTTAAGTCTATTTTGCCAGATATTAGTATAGCTGCTCCCAATTGCTTCTTATTTTCATTTGCTTGGAAAATCATTTTCCATCCTTTTACCTGAGGTGTCTATCCTTACAAGTGAGCTGGGTTTCTGGAAGACATCAGAGAGAAGGGTCTGTTTTTCTCATCTTGATGGGACAGTTAAGACGATTTATATTTAATTTAATAATATCTAATGTTATAACTGTAATATTTGATTTAATTCCTGCCATGTTGGAGGCTTTATGAGTTTTGGTACTTTCTTAGACTCTGACCTATTTCATGCTTGCTCTGCTTTTGGTTAATGTGTTCTTCTTGTAGGCGTTTGAGGTTGGTTGTTTGACTCTTCTGTGTAGAGTATTCCCTGAAGTATTCTCAGTAGGCTTGGTTTTGTGTTCATGTAATCATAGAGCTGTCTTTTATTATGGAAGGGTTTCTTTTCACCATTTATTATGAAGGGTACTTTTGTTGTATATTAGTTTGGGTTTGAGGCCATAGGTTCTTAGACCTTGAAGTATCCCAATCCAAGTACTTCTGACTTTCTGGGTTTGCATTGAAAAATCTGAGGTAATTCTGATAAGGTTGCATTTTTATGTTATTAGTTGTTTCTCTCTTGCTGTTTTTAGAACTCTCTCTTTATTTTTATAGAGTTATGATTAGGATGTGCCTTGGAGCATTTCTTCTTTGGTCCAGTCTGTTTGGTTTCTGTGAGCTTTTTGTATTTGGATGGATCTTTATTTTGAGAGAGGGAGAAAGTTTTCTTCAATAATTTTATTGAATTCATTCTCCATGACTTTGGCCTTAATTTCTTCTCTTTCTTGATGCTTGGTCTCTTTAGGGAATCCCATAATTCCCTCATATCCTGTTTGCATATTTTTTTAAATTGTGAAGGTTTTTTGACTCCAGAGCAATTTCTTATGTCTTGACTTCCAGATCCAAGGTTCTGTTCTCTACCTGATCTACTCTGGAACTGAGGAATTCCATGAGGCTTTTACAAGCTGTATTTGATGTTTGTTTTCTGTCTCATCTTCCTCCAACACATCCATCTCATTGTCTAGTTCTAATTTCAGGTGGTGGTTTGTTTTTCTTGATGCTTCTAGGAATTCATTCTTGCATTTAATCATGTCTTTATTAAGTTTAATCACCTGGTTATTGAGATCTTATATTTGTTGAGTCATCTGTTCATTTTTTTCTCTCTTTTGAGGACTTACTCTTCAAGTAAGTTAAACTTGGTGATGAATGCAATGTGCTGTGATATTTCTGTTCATTTTCATTTATGCAATCATTGATTTTTTTGGTGGTTTACTCCCAGATCATCAATTCACTTAGTCAAAGTCTTGTTGATTTTTTTTAAAAGCTTGCTATACTTTCATTTTGGGAATTCAATATCTGTTGTCTCCTCTCTGTTATGATTGTAGATTTCCATTGTGGGATGA
Source organism: Zapus hudsonius (assembly GCA_004024765.1). Classification (NCBI taxonomy): domain Eukaryota; kingdom Metazoa; phylum Chordata; class Mammalia; order Rodentia; family Dipodidae; genus Zapus; species Zapus hudsonius. The sequence continues at coordinate 1,815 of PVHP010027713.1, forward strand.
GGAAAGCTTGGAGATTTCTGTTTGTTCACTTTTGTTGTTTTTTTTTTAAAAAACTTCTTTATTGTTCCCCCCTCCCTGTCCCTAGCCTATTGAGGGTTCTCCTCAGTTGGATTTCAGGAATGGTCCATGAGATAGGGGATTATGAATTGTACAAGCAGTATCTAGTATTGTGGGGGGGGGAGGCTTGTTGTTCAGTGGGGGCAATGTCTCTGGATATTCTCCCCCAACATAGCTCTTACAATCTTTTCACACCCCTTCTGCAATATTCCCTGAGTCATGGTGAGTGAATTTTATATCTACTGTACTGTTGAGATCTTAAGAATCTCTGGATTTCTGCTTTAGACTATTTTGGGTGTCTTTGCACTATCCCTGGTATCTGTCTCCTTTACCTTTTCATAGGTTATCTGACTTGCTGTGCAGGTAGCTCTCATGCTCATCTTCCCACTTCCTCAAAGGTTTCATTTGGGCCCTAGATGATGATGTAGGGTGGTTCATCTCCTGCCTGGATGTTAACCATCATCTTAGGTCCTGTTGGTGGAATTGAGTTGTCCATAGTTCTTGCTGATTTCTGAAAAATACAGACTCTCTTACAGAGAGTGAGATCACTATAGGCTAAATAATACAAGCATTGTTAATTTAACAAGAATCTGATTGGTGTAGCCTCTCTGTAGGCCCATGGATAGTTTCAGCTTCCCTTTGGAGTCTAGGTTCTGGGTTTCCATAAGAATTTGTCTTGGAACCCAGTTCCAGTTAAGAGTTTCTTGCCACTGAGTGGATCTCTTAGCCAATCAGCAAGCTGTTGATTACCCACCTAGGTTAAGTGCCACTATTGCACAGATGAGCACTTCTTGGCTTGCAGGTCTCTGCCGTATAGCAGTGTCCTCCAGATTCTCATGACATCTGTTGGTGTTGTATATCAAATATCTCTGTTTTCTCAGAATATCATTGGCCAATTTCCCCCTGGCAGCTCATGTAATACCTTCCAGCACTACACAGGATAACCTTCTGGGAGTTGGCTTCGTTTCAAGGTCCAATAGGATCTTTCAATGTTCTGTGACAACAGTCTGTGGTATTTTCAGCAATAGGGTCTTTTATTTTCCCTGGGGGGTTCAAGAGCTTTGCATTAAGCCTGTCTTATTTTGGGGGACCTCTTAGGTCTCTTAGATCAATAGGTCAGTGTGAGAAGTAATCATTTACTGGGACAAAAATTTATAGGCCAGAGCCACTTGTCTTGGGGTTAGGCTTCCTCTCACCCCCTTCCTGCCACTTCTTACTAGATGATATCCTCAGATTCCTTGAGAGTTTATGGTACAAAATTAAGGATTTTATGGTATTGATTCATTTTGGGTTTAGATTAGGGGATATCTCCCCCACCCTTTCATTCCCCACACAACCCCCAATTCCTTCTATTCACTTTGTCAGTCTATCAATTTACTTGTCAGATTTTCTTACTATTCAAGCTTACATTGGTTAAGAACCGCAGATGAGGGAGATTATGTGGCATTTGTCTCTCTGTTCTTGTGTGCTTGTAAGTGTGATCTGTGTAAAGTCCTTCCATTTTCCTTTAAATTTCAATATGTCATTTTTCCTTACTGCTCAGTAGAATTCCATGGTGTATATGTACGACAACTTCGATATCTATTCATCCAGAGATGGGCATTTGGGTTCATTCCAAATCCTAGCTATTATGAATTGGGCAACTATAAATATGGTTGTGCTGATGTCTCTGTGCTGAGGTGAGGAGTCTTGAGGGGCGATGTCCAATGGTGGGAGAGCTGGATCCATTGAGAGCTCTATATGCATCTTTTTCAGGAGCATTTGCACTGCTTTCCATGGTGGTTGTACAAGTTTGCAATCTCACCAGCAGTGAATAAAGGTTCCTTTCTCCCCTGCATCCTCACCAGCATCTATGTTTTTGGATTATGTTAATAATTATCATTCTGACTGGAGTGAGGTGGAATCTCATTGATGTTTTGATTTGCATTTCCCTGGTGATTAAAGATGATGAACATTTTCTTAAATGAGAATCAGCCATTTCTATTCCCTCATCTGTTAATTCCCTGTTGAGATCAGTGTCCTATTTTTTGAGAGGGTTTTTTATTAATTAATATTTTGAGTTTATTGTAGATCCTAGATATTAGACTGCTGTCAGTGGTATAGTAGGCAAAGATTTTCTTCCAGTCTGATGGTGGTCTATTTTGTCTTTATATGGTATGTTTGTTTATAAGGAAAGGAAGCTTTTTAGCTTAATGAGGAGATCCCATTGGTTAAGTGATTGTTGCAATTCCTGGGCAACTGGGGGTATGTTCAGGAAGTTTTTCCCTAATCCTAGCTCATGGAGAGTTCTCCCCATTTTTTTCTTCCATGATTTTGAGAGTTTCCAGTCTTATGCTGAGGTTTTAATCCATTAGGAATTGATTTTGCTACATGATGAGAGATGTGAGTCTATTTTCATTTCTTTACATGTATTTATCCATTTTGTCCAGCACCATTTGTTCAAGATGCTATCTTTATGCCAGTGAACATTGTTGGCACCTTTGTCAAAGATCAAGTAACTATAGTTGCTGGAGCTACAGGCAGGGTCCTCAGTTCTGTTCCATTGGTCTGTCTGTTCATATGCCAGTACCATGCTGTTTTTGTTATATGGCTTTGTTGTGTGAATTTAGGTCAGGTATGGTGATAACTCCTGAGGAGCTTCTTTTACTAATGATACTTTTGGATATCCAAGGCCTTTTGCTATTCCAAAAAATGTTGAGATTGTTTTTTCTATGTCTGCAAAGAATGTAGATGTGACTTTTAATAGTATTGCTTTGAAACCACATATTGTTTTTAGAAGAATTGCCATTTTCACCATATTAGTTTTACCTATCCAGGAATATTGAAGGCTTTGCATCTTAAAGAGCATTGTTCCAGGCTCTTCTGTCTGTTGTGGTTTCTAGTGAGATGTCTGAGGAAACTCTGGTGGTGTTGACTCTATGTGTAATGAGTTGTTTTTCTCTTGCTGTTTTTAGGACTCTCTTTGCTTTCTATGTTTAGCATTTTAAGTAAGATATGTCTTGGAGAGTTCCTTCTTTGGTCCTGTCTGTTTGGGGTTCTGTGGGCTTCTTGTAACCAGACCTGCCTCTTTCTTTCAAGATTGGGAAATTTTTCTTCAATAATTTTGTTGAATATGTTCTCTATGCCTTTGGCTGGGATTTCTTCCCCCTCTGATGTCCCCATGATCTTGTGCTTGGTCACCTTAGAGTATCCCACAAATTTTTTACATGCTTTTAATAGGTCTGTTTGATTTTTGTTTTCTGTTACATATTTCTTCATAGTCTCCTTCTCTTTGTTGAGTTCAAGTTTCAAGTCTAGTTTTGTCTTTATTAATGCTTCTTATAATTCATTCTTGTCTTTTGTTATGTTCTCATTGAACTTACTCAGCTGGTCATTGAGCTCCTCCCATTGTTGGCTCTCTCTCAGTTCACTTATTGCTTCAAGTCACTCTGATTTTCCTCAATTAAGTTAAGTCTGATGGCAAAGCTCGTGTTATTGAGTTCCACTTCATGTATGTGGTTTGTTGTTGTTGTTGTTTTTAATATTTCTAGCTCAGTCGATGTCTTGGTCAGAGTCTCACTGCAGTTATGTCCTGAGGGTATTTTTATTTCATTTTGGGATTGTAATTATGTTGTCTCCTCTACATTTTCAGTGGCAGTTTCCATTGTCACTCTTGGGGCCTTGGTGGGGAGCTCTCAGCTTGAAGTGTTGTGGGTTATTTTTTGTTCTGTTTTGCGATCATCCTACTTCTGGACAAAAGTCCAATTTTCTTAACAAGGGAACCAATATATACCTTTGTAGAGTCTTCAGTGTGTGTTCTGTTTTGGGTTCCAGTTGGGTTGGGATAGTGTTGTTACTGCAGGTGCATGTGTTGCAGAGGTTACGGATGGGCTGGCAGTTCAGGGCTGGTGGCTGCTGTGTAAGATGCTTTGGAGGTCAGAGATCCTCTCTGGCTGTAGTCTTCAGCGTGTCTTGCCACTGGGGCTCAAGTGGTTCCAGATCAGCACAACATTATGCTTCTTCCCCTACCATGTCCCAGCTGGATAGATTATAAAGATCATCTCAATACCCTCAAATGCCAGAGAACTTTTCCTCCCTAGTTGTGGTAAGAATGAGGCACCCTGAGGGTGCCAGATGGCGGGTATGGTGTGTGTGCGATGCTAGTAAGGAAAAAAAAGTGTTGTTCTTCAGTAATTGATCTGTTTTTGGTTTGAGCTGTTTGGCATGGGATTGCACTGGTTCAGATCTTGTGGTGGTTACAAGGGTACCTGTTACCCTGGGTTGGTGGCTGATACCTGAGATGTGTTTTGTTTGGGGCAGCACAGTGTGGGTACACAGGTTCCAAACACTTCACACCCCTCTATAAGCTGGGGTACAATCCCCTAACACACTCTCACCCCCGAAGCAGAGGACCCAGTTGTGCCCTTTGCTGCCCTGCGTGTACCTTGGTCCAGGTTTCCCAGCCCTCATGTACATTGAGCACAGATCCACAAACACACCCCACTCTTCACTGGTCTGAAGCATACAGGCCCAAGTACACTGATGCCCTAAAGCTCAGACCCCAAGCTTGCAGGTTCCTTCTCCAGACTGAGGTACACAGATGCCACTCACTCTGGTGCTGCTAGAGCTCTGCTTCCAAACATGCTAAATTTCTCACCAGCCTTGGGCACACCAACCCTGAACCCACCTTGTCCCTCACCCTCTTGGGGTGCACAGGCCCCAAACACAGACAGCACTAGGCTGAAACTCACCAAGCACCTCACCCACCCAAAGTGCCTGGTTCCCAACCTAGCTCCACTTTTCAGCAGTCTGGAGCAAACAGGCCCAAGTACACTGGCTCCTCAAATGCTCATGCTGTAAACCCATACCACCGATCCCCTGTCCAGGCTGGGGTGTGTACAGGTAATACTCATGTTGGTGCTCCTAGAGATCCAGTCTCAAGCATGCTCAGCTTTCCCTCAGCCTGGGGTACACCAACTCCTAACCTACCTTGCCCCTCACCCACTTGGGGTACACTGGGCCCAAACACATTGACAGCACTGGGCTCAAGCTCACCTTGCACCTTGCCTGCCCTGAGTGCCCATCCCCAAGCATGCTTATGCCCTGAATGCCCCAGGCCCCCTATACACAGCACCCCTCACAAGCCTTTCTTATGGGTTATTTGACTTTGTGAAGCTGGTGTTAGTGGGTAGTGTCTTGAGCTCTGAATCAGAATTAGTTCACTAAAAATCTTAACTCCAGGTGACTCTTAGGCACACCAAAATTTATAGTCTACACTCCCATAAAAAAATCAATGTCCATTCCATTGATTGGTCTCCTGCCACATGCATCATTTTATTATTTGTCATTTTATGAGTGAAAAACATATTTTATGTATTATGCTATTGACTTCCTAATAATAGCAACTCTAATTCTTCACTTTTCCATCTGTTCTGCAGTACTCACTACTGCTTACTGAGGAGATTAGTCATTGTTTTTAAATCATAGTCTAGCGAAATGTGAAGTGAAATTAGGCCTTCTTGAAATGCATCCCCCCAGGAAAGTAGAAAAGTACAATTTAATTTTTACAATAAAAAAAATCCTTGCTAAGGAGTGCTTTGTCCTACTGTCTTCCAGACACAAAATGGAGGTGGTATTCATGACCTTACAGTGGTGAAATATACCTCATGGTACCTCTACAAGTTCTGCATAACAGGATAAAAATGATGACATAAAAATAAAGAAACTAGTTGGAAAGAAGAGGGGATTCAAAGGAGACGGGATTCATGAAGGAGGAAGAGAGGGTAGATTATAACTGTGGTGGTTTGTTTGATTCAGGTGTTCCCTGTAAACTTAAAGTGCTCTGGATGCTTGATCCCCAGCCAATGGTAGTTTTGAAATTGGACTCTTGTTGGAGGTGTGTTGTTGGGGGCCAGCTTATGGGTGTTTTAACTAGCTTTCTCTTGCCTGTGTTTGGCACACCTTCCTGTGGTTGTTTGCAGTGCTGTGGTGGAGGTGATGTCCAACCTCTGCTCATGTCTTCATTTTCCCTGCCATCATGGAGCTTCCCCAAGAGTCTATAAGCCCTTATAAACCCTTCCACAGCCCTCATTTTCCTGTATTGTCTTCCCTTCTCTTCCTGATCACTCTAGGTTTATTGGACATTTGTGTTCCTTGGCCTGGACCTATGGGATTCATCCTCATTTAAGAATTATCCAGCTGTAAGATAGGTGGTGTGACTTTAGGCTCAGTGAATTAGCAAGATCCCATCTACTGACCTCAGAATATCCAGGACTGTGTGGCAAGTCAGTTAGGCCTAATGAGACACCAAGAAGAATTAACTGGGGACCCATGGAATGTGAAGCTTTCTTCATAGGAAGGCCAAAGTAGGGAAGCCTGGTGGCTTCTTGGTGACAGATGCTGTGGAAGGCAGACAAGAGATGGAGAGAAACTGAGTCCCTTGTAGCCTCAATGGGTAGAGGAATCTAACTATCCCTTCTTTACCCTTGGCTTTTCGAGTTAGGTTATACCAAACATAACTAGATAATCAGTTGGTTATTTTTTATTATATTATATTATTGCAAAGTTACTTTGATCAGTGTGCTCTCTGTTATATGTAACCAAAAGCATCCTGAGCTTCAAGGGCAAAGGCCATCTTGCCCCTCTGCACTACTATATCCCTAAAGCCTAAGTCTGCCATGTATGTGAAGTAGACAGTAAAGAAAAATTTTTGAGTGAATAAATAAACTCGAATCATGCCCTCCCATTTTCAGAGTTCACTAAATAGAATACACTCAGCAAATGTGTCAGACATAACACCATGATATCCAGAACACTACACTACATATCCATTAGCTCAAGACAATGTTCCAAGGTCTGGGCTACTCTCCGTGGAGTTTTTGAATAGGAAAATAAAGGGAATTCAGCTTGTTGGTTTCCTGAAAGAATTCAGACCCTGTGCTGGGTTCAGTCACATAAATGTTCCCAGTTAATCTCACAAAACAAGCAAAAATATCTCAAGTGGTTGTCACATGCGACACTGTGTGGACGTTGAGATTCAGGCACGAGATGTGGCCCTTTCTCCCGTGCCAGGGTTTGGTGATGTTGGTAGGAAACTTTGCAGGCTCAGCCACCCTCCTGCAGGCCGGAGGGAAAGGGCAATATGAAAGAAGTCTGAAGCTGCTGAGATCTCCTTGTAGCAGAAGGCCAGTCATTCCTTGTTTCAAGGTTACTGAAGGGAAAACACCAGCCTGTGGCCCAGAGGAAGTAGTGTTGACGCTCACAGTGCTTTGCCTTCTTTTACACTTTGATTGGAGCTAGTGCTCAGCTTCTGTGACTGTCATGTGAGCATTATGTCTGCTGCCCCGCTGGAGGGTTGGTAGCCTCTGTGACAGTTATTTTCCTTGACAACAGGGTCTTCTCTAATGGGAAGCAGTGTCACATCCATTCACATCTGCTTTCTGAGCTCTCAGAGGAAGATTTCATTAAAGTACTCCTGCCTTCCATGCCAGTTTCTCTAGATGCTCCCTTCAGCAGCCCCTTTGATAAAAGAGGGCGTGTCCTGGTCCCGCTGCTTCCTGCCTGGGGAGAGGTCTCCCAGCAGGTGAGTGAACCTCTCAGCACCCAGCCGCATGGGGCCCAGGCTCCTCTGCAGTCAGTCGCTCTGTGATTGAAGGCAGCATTAGTAAGGATGTCATCAGCCCAGCTTCGTGCCTGGCCCTTCATCAGGCTGGGTTGTGAGTGCAATTCTCCTAGACTTGGCAGAGGCTCTCATGTCTCCGCAGTGAGCAGGCAGTTCCATGTTCCATCCCCCTGGTGGTACCCAGGGCCCAGGGCCCGAGGACTCCCTCAGCACTAAGACAGCCTCTGTGGAGCATCAACACTGTGTGATGTCATTGGCAGAAGACAAGGATGGATCTAAACGGACAATGAAGGAAGGGAGGGAAGAAGAGAAGAGGAAGGAGGGAAAGAAGGCATGTGTTTATAGGGAGGCTCTTATGTTCCCTTCATCTGTGATTTCTCAGCATCTTTTGGCCCAGGTTTACTTTCCAGCCTAGGTCCTGTGCTCATTCTAGAACACAGGAGGTTATCACCACAGCTGAGGACTAGGATTGGTTTAGGTCTGCAGGACTACTCCTGGGAGATTGTTAGAGTTAACAAGAACATTAGGATTAAAATGGAAAAAATGGTCAAAACATGGGGGAAGGGAGATAAGAAGGCTTGCTGGTACGTGGCAGGGAAGACAGCTAGATCAGAGGAAGGGAAGGCTTATGGAAAACAACAAAGCTAGTCTGGGCAGCTCACACAGCATGTTCCCCAAGGCATGCCATCTTCTCGGCTTCACCAGTATTTAAGACTGTTACATATTCCTGCATCTGGTGCATTTAATTGTAACAGGCTGAACTGTGGGTAAGCGGCTTTGTGGAAAGGCCACCTATTCCAGGAATGTGATCCCTTGGGACCTAGGTGGGCAAGGGAAGAAGAAACAGTAGAATAATACTAGAGGCAGCCTTCGCTGCCTTTGACCCCCAGCTCAGTCCACCCTTTTACTCTGGAGGGTGTACTTCTGTTCCACATTCCTTTTCTCTCCTGCTAAATATCTTTTAGTTTGCTTGTTCTGTCTATGCCCTATTGTGCGAATTCTTCAGGAGCACAAGAGCTGAGACTGTGGCCACAGTTAGATGGAGGGAATGTGCAAAGGAGGCATATCTCCCCATCCATTGTAGGGATCCTGGGGCTCCCACACGCCTTCTGATCTAGAGCCTCCCTCCTGCGCTCACCAAGTTGTGCCCACTTGTCTATGCCATCTGCATGTTGGATGCCTCTTCTGCAACCAGCTGCTTCACTGACTGAAGTCTGGAGGCTTCCAAAGCCATGGCATTGCAGCACGGGACAGCTCCAAGGTGACCTTCTCCACTGTCACTCATGTGACCCTGTCCCTGGGGAGCAGGCATGTGCAAGCTGTGTGGTTTTGGTGAGATATGCTGCCAACCTCAGCATCTTTATTGTAGGTTGAGGAATGATGTCTTGGTCCGAAAGCTTGGCTAGTTTCCTGCTTCATCTATCATGACTCTGCCTTGTCTTCCATCCTGCTAAGAACCTTCCTTGCAGGATTCTGAGCTGGATCTGAACAGGACAAAATCCTCAACACACATCAGGGCTTGCATTCAACTGTGTCTTTGCTCAACATCATCCCAGCTGGTCCTTGAGTCTCTCTGGCCTAGTAACTGGGCCCTAGGAATCATGGGGCCATGGGGATCCCAACCTGGCTTTAGGAGAAGATGGGGAGGTAAAAGTACATAACAGGAAGTCCCTCAAGCACCTATGGACAGAGTTGGTCACCACCTGAATGTGTAAAAGATGCGTGGGGACCCTTAGGTCCTGGTCAGGTTAGCTGGCTTCAGCATTACAGGGCTCATAGGTGTGACTTAATGTCTGTGGCCAACACAAGTCCCTGAGAGTCAGTAGAGGACTTTGATTTTGAATGTCATAGAATCCCATTTATGGGTGACATTTAGGAAGAAAGAAAAGAATACACTAGAACATACCTTCTGACCTTCTGTTATATTTTTAATAGTCAACATTGTACAGCCCCTAAATACATGAAAAGAGTTGTAATGCATTTAGAAATCAAAGTGTAGTCATAATTTTGAATCCCTTGGGTCTTTTCAAGCTATAAATATTTTAACTAAGGTATATAAAGTAAAATTAAGAAATGCTATCTCTAACCCTTGGATGTTGGGAAGAGGATGTAATTCATAAAGAAAAAATATATACTGTTACGAATGACAAAACTGCAGTGGCTGTTCTCTTTAAAATGGCAAATTATCTCTCTGTTCATGTGTACAAAGTGTGAGATTCATCAGGAGACATAATAACAAGAGATATGTCTTTCTTCTCTTTGAATTTTGACCTTTAATCGCTTACCCAGCTGTTCATGTTAGCTGGCAAAATGTAGACAGCCAAGTTGCAGCTGGTTCAAATTGAGGTCTTTCAAATGAACAAATTAAAAGTGAATGTGCCCGTCTCTGTTTCCAGGGGTAATAAAGGAGGCCAAGCAATTACTGTTGGCGTGTAGGTTCCAACCATGCAGACCAGCTGAATACGCTTGGCCTACTTCTATTCCAGGATCCACTGGCATGTTCCAAGTGTCCTATATGCTTCCTCACACACCCCCAGGACTTCTAGGTCCTCCTTGGGCATGCTGTTTTGATGTTTTCCTTGTTTATTTTTGGATCTAGAGACTAAATTCAGGACCCTGTGTGTACTAACTAATCACATGCTACCCCTGAGACATACCCCATCACAGCCTCCTATCGTCTGAGCCCTCACCTTACCTCTCAGTGTTCTATTTCCCTGAGTCTCAAAGTATGGTGTGAAGACTTTTAGAATCCCTGAGATCCTTCCAAACATATCTGAGAGTTCAATACTATGTTTTGTTTATGCCTATGTGTATTTGTGTGTGACACATGTGTGTGTATTTGTGTGTGAGGACACATGTGTGTATTTCTGTGTGTATTTCTGTGTGTGAGAGTGTGTGTGTATGTGTCTGTGCATTTCTCTGTGTGTATGTATATTTGTGTGTGTGTGTAAGGACACATGAGTGTGTGTGTATGTGTGTGTGTGAGGACACATGTGTGTGCATGTTCATGTGGAGACCAGAGGACAACCTCAAGTGTCATTCCTCAAGAACTCTCTTCATCTTTTATGTTTTCAGTTTTGAGGAGAGAATATCTCATTGACCTGGAGTTTGACAATTAAGCTTGGCTGGCTCAATAGAGTCCTCCTGTCTGCCACCAGCACTAGGATTCTAGGCACACACCACCATGTCCAGCATTTTCATAATGATCCTTAAGATTGACCTCGGGTCCTCAGAGCTGTGAGACAAGCACTTCACTGGCTGAGCTGCATCCCTATTTTGTAATAACATTTAGGTCATAGTCTCTGTGGTCATTACCCTTCTTCTCATTGCTGGGACAAAACACCTGACCAAAAGCAGCCAATGGGAGGAAAGGGTTTATTTTGGCTTACAGTCTTCATCATGGTAGGAAAAGCATGGTAGAGCAGAGGCTGGGCATCATGTCTTGACAGAGCAGCTGGGAGAAATCAGCAAGGGTGAGTTGAGCTACCACTGACAGGGGAAGCTGGGTTAGAACACCTCTAAGCCAGCCCCCACTGCACATTTCCTCCAGCAAAGCCCTGCCTCCCAAATTGCCACCAACTGGGCTCCAAGTACTCAAAACCTGTGAGACTATGGGTGATGCCTCATTGACCCCACCACATCTCTTCTTTTCTGTGCCCAAATCCACACTGACAGTGCTGATGGCCAGCATGACCCTGAAGCGATGTTCTCAAACTGTTCACCATTAGGGAGACACCCTACTTGAGACCTTTAAGTCGGCCATAAGGGCAATCTGGCTGGCCCCAGATGACTGCAACACTAGGGGTGACCCCACTTGAGAGTCTCAAGCCTTGTTCAGGTCAGCTAGAGGGGCAGCCTGGCCCCAGATGACTTTAATGTTAATCTGTTCATGGTAATGGAGTGCTCAAAAAAGTTAGCTATGTTCCTCTGCCTGTCAGTCTTCAATTACTGAAAAACAAAACAAAACGAAAAACCCCTAAATCCTAAGATTAAAATTTGCTCATCAACATACTGTTCTGTTGTAAGGTTATTATATCTGAAGCACTATAATTTTGAGATGGTTCTATTTTGTTCATGCCAATTTAGTCAGGTGGCTGTCACTAAAGTTGTCGTCTAAGTCTCATAAAGATGATTTATTAATTACAATTTGTTTTAAAAAAGCTTAAAAACTCCCATGCCCTAAGAACACCTTCTAAATACAAATAATGTTGATATAATTTGTATGAGTTCCAGATATTCTAACACGACATATTACTTTATGTTAAGTTATAAAATGATCAATGTTTAAAGGTGCTTGCTTACAAAATGCCTTTATGCCTGTCAAACTGTCTATAATGTATATTAAAATCAGGCTGATTTCAACAAAGGTGAGACTTTATTTTATTTTCAAACTGTGTATAATCAAACAGTCCCTATCAGAGTTTACTGATTAAAGAGAAATGATCTTAAGCTATGTTGTTCTTTCCAGCTTTTCAAGGCTGACCAGTATCAAGTATATAGACTAGCCAGAGATGTTTACAAAGAGAGGTGCCAAGGTTTTATACTGATTTTTCCTGATACATAATTTCTGGGTCAAAGTAATTGATTTAAAGTTATTTATAAAGTATTGTTTTTAGGGCTAGTAACATGCTATGCCTGTACTTATAACTGACAGGTAATGAAAATATGTCTGCTTCCTACACTATCATCTGACAACTAAGCTTAACTGCTGATCAGAATGATTTTAACCTTTGTGTTATTCCCTAAACAGTCTGCTTTAGTAACCCCATATCTTCTATGTTCCTTAATGACGTCTGTTTTACTAATCAGATATGTGCACTCTCTCTGAGTGATTAATAACCACAGGTAAAAGCCAAAGCCAATTGGAAACATTGGAGTTAAAAGATGACCAATATTTTGGTTCCTGCTCCCAGGTCATAGGCCACAGGAGTTGATGGGACACTTCTAGCCTCTGGTAAGCTCCCTGATTTTTTGGCAAAGAAGGACATAGAGACCCAGAGGTAGACTCTAAGTCAGGGTTCTGCAACAGGAGAGTCACATTAAAGAAAACCAGTCCCCTAGGCTTCCCAAGAGCAGAAATGCCACATGATCAGCATGACCTTGACTTATCCTAACAGATGACAGAATGTTGAGAGTCATAGAGCCCCTCATAGATCCCTGAAAGCCCCTCCTATAGAGCCATTACTGACCTCCGAAAAGGTATAATACATTGTTAATTTTGGCGGCCTACATGGTCTTAAACACCCAGTAAGAGTATATTATAATATCAACAAAGATTCAACCTCATAGGCTTCCTTGTCTGATACTGGCTTACAGTACTAAACTCTTATAATAACCCATGCTTTCTTCTGCTTCTGCCCAGCCCTGATTGCTTAACTACTGTTTGCCTTTAAGTCTTAAATAGATAAAGCCCTACCAAGGAAAAAGTATATTATAAAAGACAAATCTGGAGCCCAGCCCTAAAATATAAAGATAGTTTGGAACTCTGACTGTCCATGCTTGTTGAGATTGATAAAGTAGGTACATTACACCAGAGTCAAAAAGACAGAATCCTCAGCTGATTGTAACAGCCAACACATCAACAGGAATCTAAAGGCTCCCCTCAAATTCAAGCTCTGGAGGATACCTGACCCTGAAGAGGAGACTTCAGCCTGGTTCTGGACTAACTAATCTACAAACAGCAGAAGCCTGAGGAGTTAGATATGGGATACCAGGAAAAATGGACATTATGTTTCCCAGTCTTACTGATGTTTACAATTTCTGGTTAAATTACTTGCTTTTTATGATAGATTGTGTCCTGTTAAGCTCTATCGGTCAGAATTAGATGCTTGGTCCTTTTGTTTGGTCCTCACATTTCTATTATAAAAAGTCCCAATGCTTCTCCGGGGTCCTACAGGCTTCTGCTCACTGGCACAGCTGCCCCCTGCCATTTGTGGTGGGCCCTTAACTCAAAATTCAGTATTTACCCCTTAATCATCAAAGGAGTTATAGGTTAGTCTAAGATTTGACTCAGGTACTAAAATCAGGGGGAAATGAGACAGTTTACCATTTTACAAGGTTCATTGCTGATCTAAACATAAAAATAAGAATATGGTTTCGTAGTTGGGAAAAAATAAAAACAAGGACATAACAAAATGGGTCCACTTGTGATCAGTCATAACTAATGGTGATACAATTACAAATGAATCAAAGATTGGATTCATATGATTAAGACCAGTGGGGAATGAAATCGCTAAACCAACCATTGTTCTCCAAGTAAGGAAAACAATTTGTCTGTACCAGACCATGACCAGGTCCTGACTATGTGGTTATGTTAAATTTACTCTAAGTTTCAAAAACTGGGTCTTGCCCTAGAGATAATTATTTCTGAGATCTAAAAAATATTTTCAAAATAGGTAGGGTGCTGACTGGTAAATAATTAACTGCTTTTTCTGCTTCTGTCCACAAGCTTGCTCTTTCTAAGGATGTGGTTTTTTCTTTATAAGCCCCGAGCTATCAGAACTGGCTGCTGACTCTCTCCTGAGTAGAGTCAGCCCCAGTTGGTCATTCGAATAAAGTTTTCTTTTCTCTCTCCAGACCTTTCAGTGTCTGTTTGATTTTGGGTCTGCGTTGTGCTCCATTTCAAGATAGGCATTAAATGGCTATGGTGAGAGGAGGTGGCTGAACATGGATGAAGATAGTTTGGCTCTGGATCTTCAAAATCCCATCTCCCTACAACCACAAAGAGTCTGTCGGTCATCAGCCTTGCAGGGCGTTAGAAGCATGTGCAGCAGCCCTCAAGGAACTTTCATTCACAATGTCCAATTGCAAGTCTGGGTCTGGGATGAAGAATACATATTTCATTTCTGTAGTTTTTTCAAATCAAAGTGCAATGTCCACTGTATCTTATGAATACTTTTCCTGAGACCCTGAGCTTGTTGGACATTCACTTTTTTTTCATTAAGTAACCAGAGAATTACACAGAAATCCAGGTCAGTTGCACTGACTATAATGGACTTCCATATCCACAATAGAAATGCATATGGAAGGTAAATACAGCCGAATTCTTGCAGAATCTGCGCTGCCTCGGCTCAGGGCAGGTTTGTCATCTTCTGCACCATTTCCTCAGGTGCCTGTGTGGTGCTTATGTTCACTTAAGTTTTGGATATTAGCATGCTTTAACAGATAAGGCTTTGTTACCTCAAACAAAGTCTGTATCGCCAGGCGGGCGTGGTGGCTCACGCCTCTAATCCAGCCACTCTGGAGGCAGAGGTAGGAGCATTGCCATGAGTTCGGGGCCAATCTGAGGCCTTATAGTGAATTCCAGGTCAGCCCAGACTAGAGGGAGACCCTACCTCGAAAAACCAAAAAATAAAATAAAATAAAATAAAAAAGTCTATATCTATATTAAAGGATGGAAGTCATTTCCTCAGCATTCCTGATTGTAACGCCACAGTTCTTTATCTTTCTTTCTCTCTCTCTCTCTCTCTCTCTCTCTCTCTCTCTCTCTCTCTCTCTCTCTCTCTCTCTCTCTCTCGAGGTAGGGTCTCTCTTCTTGAAGGAATTTCCGAGTGGCCACTTTGAGGACTCTGCTGAGGATGTAAGCTAATCTGTACTTCTCTTGCAGGTATTTCCTTGAGAAATAGAAACAGGGAAAGCAGAGAGAAAATTGCCACTGGAAAGATGTGCACAGCAGAAAAAGACTAAATGTCCGGGAAAACCTGGTTTAGACCAGTGACTCTCAAGTTCCTTGTCTTGTGACCTGCAAACAAATAGCAAGTGCAATATGGCTGAAGGGCAAGTTAAGCAAGATTGATTTTAGGATAGAAAGCTGCTGAGTTGGCAGGGGTCCCAAGAGGGTAATTTTCATG
Source organism: Zapus hudsonius (assembly GCA_004024765.1). Classification (NCBI taxonomy): domain Eukaryota; kingdom Metazoa; phylum Chordata; class Mammalia; order Rodentia; family Dipodidae; genus Zapus; species Zapus hudsonius. Next base: position 17,322 of record PVHP010027713.1, read on the forward strand.
GTGTTTTGAATGGGTTTTAGGCATCATAATGTTGCCATAAGCTTCCTGGGTAAATTTTGATGTATACAGAGAAGCTTGATTGGTTGTGGGTCTGCGAGAAGAGTACGGATTCAACACGAGCCTGCCAGATGTAAAAAATAAAAAATTAAATTAAATTAAAGCATGAAAATGTCCTTAGAGGAGGAAGGATGAGGAACCAGAAGGTGTTAGGTGAGGGTCAGGGTTAGTCTCTGACTGGAGGTGTGTTCTAGTGTCTCCAGGGCAGGTTGATATCGTGTCCTTCACTAACTACCAACACAAGACCGATGTCTTGCTTAGAATCTGTATCAAAATGACAATGGAAGATGCATGAGAGAGAATAAATGAGCGTTTCAAACTTCAGAATTTTTTAAAGTTACCTGTTTTTATTCTTAAGCCAAATAATAATTCATGCATTCTACCTAAAAGAATGCTTTTTGACAGCCCAGGTTCAGCGTTGCCTTTCCAGCAAAAGCTTTATCAGGAGGGACAAGTGTACCCTTGTGGAAGAAGACAGTACCAATTAGCATTTGAATGGATGTCTTTTATTTGGCTCTATTGCTTACATGAACTACTTGGATTCTCTCTAGGAACTGGAGAAGCAGAAGTCAGTACCAGTCAGTAATGACACGAGGGGTCAAAGCACCTTCTCATTTGCTCAAGGTCATTTTTTTCTCATTTCTTTCAGAATCTCACCATATCTTCACTATCCTATGCTCCTTCACTCCTGCTGTTGATTAGTAGTGTGAAACTACCATAAAAACAGAGGGCACCAGAGATCCTTGAAAGTATGAACACTAAAATGTATCTCTGCGTGTCCACATAAATAATTAGCCAATGTTTAATTAACTTAATCTGCAAAACATGAATTCTTTTTTGCACTGTGTTCATTACAGTTATCTGAATTTATCCAGACTGCTTTCCATTCTCTGTCCATCTCTGCTGAGAAGCCATATTCATTTCTTGAGGTTCATGTATACTAAATAAATAGCATGTGTGTAGAGAAGCTAGGAAAAACCAGTCGCCTGCTGGTCTTCTTTCCAGCAGGTGTGTTTGTGGACATTTGTCTTTGTAGAGGCAGAGACAGAGGCAGAGATTAGATTAAAAAGCATGTGTTATCCATAAATAGCCTTATCCTAACATTTGACTAGTAATTTTTCTTTCTATCATTCTACTGTTTTTAGCCATAAAGGGAGGAATTTGGCTGAGATGCTTGATAATAAATACTGCAGCTAGTCTGAAGTTCTGTATGTCAACATTTTGTTCTATAACCATATCCTAAGGCATTTTACCTCTGGGCATAATCTGATGCTGTCCTGGAATAGAGAATGTTTCGGCCAAGTGGCCATGGCAACTTTGAGCAGAACGGTACCGTGATGGCCAGGTCTATGTGGATGGTCATGGAGTGATTGACTGAGATGCTAGATTACATAGGAAGTCTAAAGTTACCTGGAAAAGGACTCTTTGAGGTGGCCCTCCATGAGGAGGCGGGACTTTGCAGCTGCCTTTGAGGCACTCATGATCTGTAAGGAAGCCAATAAACTCATGGATTCACCAAAGCTGGCTGTTGGTGAAGTCATTAGTTGGGTCCGTCATTTGGTACCCCATCTAAGGTGAATAGACATGTGATCGCATCTCCCCAGAGGAAAAAGTTTCAAGCCACAAACCATGTGGGCTAGAAAACCAGTGGAGACATCAAGAAATATGGGGAGCGGACCGGGGAGGAGGCTGAGTCAGTGCTTGAGTCACAGGCTTGAGGATCTGCATTCGGATCCCCAGCACACATGTACAATGTCACGTGTGGTGGTGTGTGGCTGTACTGCCAGCACTGGGGAGACGGAGATAGGAGGATGGCTGGGGTTTGCTGGCCAGCTTCGTCCAGCCTAACTGCTGAGCTTCAAGCCAATGAGAGACCCTGTCTCAAAACAGGTACACAGGATTCTTGAGGATGACACACATTCAGAGTCACATCTTGTAATCCAGGAGACCTCTAAGGTCACCTCTCTTTGTATTGTATTCCTCATTGACAAAATGAAGGCTTAGGCAAGCCATCTACACCATTTTAGCCTGTCTACATTTCAAACTGATCAGTATCTCCTACCCTCACCAGGCACGCTTTCTGGCCTTCCTTGATCTCAGGCCCTTTACCGCCTCCCAGCCTTTCTTTCTAAACTATCAGAACAGCTCTCACTGTTCTCTGTTCTTTCCACTTTGTCTTTCCCATGTCACCAGCTTTGATAATTCCTCCTATTTGGCTGGTTTAGTTTTCTGTGCATAAGGAACTACCTCACTGGGGGAAATGGAATTTGGCTGTATCAGTTGGGTCCATTCCAAACTTATGACTTTCTTTTGCCAAGAAATTTTCAATGCTCTTCAGAACTTCTCTTAATCATTTATAGTTGGCTTACCTTTTCATGCCCTATCATAGAGTCTCTAGACTTTTGTCATTTTTCTTAATCTTTTTTCATTCATGATTATAAATTAGATCACATTTTCTCAAAATGCACACAACATTTCATTGTGAAAAGTCAATGGCAGTTAGTTCATCACTTAGTTTTACTAAGCACTGTAATAGGTAATAAAAATATTTTTTTCTCTTGTGTTCTAGTGGAGGAGAATGGATATAAACACACATGTAAATGAAACTTTCAAAGTTCAGGAATTCTGGCTGCTTGTCTGTAGGCCAATACTGTACGGTTCCAGGCACCAGATAGCTGGAGTTCTGAGCCAAACACAAGTCCCAAAACTCCTGCAAAACGGAGGAGTTTCAGAGTATGTTATGTACTGCTAAGCTGTACTTTAAAATCCATGAAGGTCACATTTATAGGTGAATTTGGGGCAAATACCTAAAAGAAGTGAGAGAGAAATTATACAGATAACCAGGAAAGAAATACGACTCACAGAAAAGTATAAACATCCTGCAAGAAAGGGATCGTGTCTAAATTTAAGAGGAGTAGAATTTATTCAGGCAATTAAAGCTTTCAAAATGCCGTATATCTCTTCATCTCAAAGATGGGGACCAGTCCCAGAATTTTAGTCCATCATTGAGCTGATTTACCACCCCCCCACCTCTGGGTCAGTTAGGAAACCTCAAGAGGAATTAGAAATAAAAAAATGAAGATCAGCAGGGCACTATATTACTTTCCCAGTATGTACGATTTTTGGTTATTATAAGTATTTAGTACCTGACTACCCCCTCCAGCATAAGACTACACCCTCCACCACAAGACTATCCCACCAATACAGGACTATTCTCTCCAGTAAAAGACTATCCCCTCCTTCACCAGATTACCCCCTCCAGCAGAAGACTACCCCTCTCCAGTACAAGACTACTGCATCTAGTATAAAATTACCCCGTCCCATTAAAGCATCCCCCTTCTAGTTCAAGACTACCCCCTCCTGTACAAGACCACAGCCTCCACTACAGACTATGCCCCCAACATAAGCCACTATAAAAATTGAGTACATGTATGAAATAATTTTTGTGTTCAAATTTAAGACAAGGGACAGCATGAGACAATGATGCTGGACAGAATGGAAAGGAAGTGAGTCCCACAACTGCCTGCATTTAAGTCTAGGTGGGAGTTCATATTTTAGATTTCATTCTAGTCATACAAGACAAAATTGACAGCATCATACAAACTCTTGTGGATATAAGGGCATATAAATTGAAGCTTGGATTAAGACAAATGGAATTTATACAGTAGGGTATACTAAGGAGGAAGTTTTGAAAATAAGAACAGTGAAAAGGACTACAGAGGATGAGGACATAAGCCAGTTGGTAAGCATCAGAGAGCATGGCATGCCAGGGAAAGGGGAAAAAGAATACCCCTTGACTTCTCCCAAAAAGTCATGGAAACAGAAAGGCAATGAGATGCTATTCTGAAAGTACAGAAAAATATTTTTAAAATTTTCAATTCAGAATTCTATATCTAGAAAAATAGCTTGTAAAAGATGAAAGTAAAATTAAAACAGTATTAGTCAAAGGTTGCGGGGCTGGAGAGATGGCTCAGCAGTTAAGGCACTTGCCTCCAGTGCCTAAGGACCCAGGTTCAATTCCCCAGTACCCACATATGCCAGACCCACAAGGTGGTGGCCCTGGTGCACTCTCTCTCTCTCTCTCTCTCTCTCTCTCTCTCTCTCTCTCTCTCTCTGTATTTCTCTGCTTGAAAATAAATAAATAAACTATTTTAAAAATTGAGCACCTTCATCACTATGGACCTAGGCTATAAGAAGTATTAAATTGTAGGACATTACATGAAGGGATTAAGAATGCATATTATTTACTTAGATAGAATTCATGTGTGAGACAAGTACAAATAAACATAATATCCAGAAGACTAAAAGGTGAGGAAAATTATCACCGCAGATGCTCATTATTATAAGAACTATTGAGAGTTCTTCAACTGATAACAGGTCAATTGGCAAGTATGGACTTTACCCGAGAACTGCAGAAAAAAACATAACGAGTTTATGTGGAATGGTCACAAAACATGGTATGTTTGGGAGTGAAACATCTCTCAATAAATTGTAAGAGAATGAGATTATAAACTTGAAAACAAATTTAGCTAGGCTTATCAAAACCAAGAGAGAAAAGACTCAGGACCTGACTATGTGTAAATGGGAAATATTACTACCAATATTATTAAATTTATGCCTATTATGCAAAAGAACATTTTTGTTGGATTTGTTTAATTCCAGTACTCAGAAAGCTGGGATGGGAGGATCACAGTGAGTTTGAGGCCATCCTGGAGCTACAGAGTGGGCTCCAGCTCAGTCTGGGCTAGAGGGAAACCTACCTTGAAAAAAAAAATCAAAAAACAAATAATTGGATATTTTCACAACTGTATTTAAAATGACAAATTCCTACCAAGACACAAACTTTCAAAATTGTCTTAAGGGGTTGGAGATATGGCTCAGTAGTCAAAGGCAAAGCCTGCTGGCTTGGGTGCAATTCCCCACCACACTTACAAACTTGGTTGCAAAGTGGCACATACACGCTGTGATCCACAAACACCTACAACAATGTGAGGTAGAAACTGGAGGATCTGAAACTTGCAGGCCAGTGAGCAACCCTGTCTCAAACAAGGTGGACCAGGACCACAAACACCTTGAAGTTTTCCTCTGACTTACACACACACACACACACACACACACACAC
>PVHP010027714.1:0-23663 GCA_004024765.1 Zapus hudsonius
AGATCTGTGAGCATCTCATGAGTTTGATTGGTAGGGGCCAGTATTCTTTGGATACCTAATTTGCATAGATAAATTGAGGGGGCTACATGACTCTATACATGGACATGTATAGAATTGTGATGTCAGCAGAGGAAATGTAACCTTATTGTTTAGGTTTGTTATTGCAGCTGGACTAAGTTAGGCTTTGAACTGCTTGCTTTATCTCAGGACACAGCTGTGGCCTGCCTGGGGGCTGGAGTGTTCAGGATTGCTAAGATTTATAGGGGCCCTCAGACTTTGCCTCAACTTCCTTATCAGAAGGAGACAGTCCCAGAAGCCTGCCAGACTCAGCAGAACCCTACTTCCTCCATGCCCCATTAGCAGGGCACCACAGAAATGCTAGAAAAGCTGGGTATAGTGGCACATGTCTTTAGTCCCAGCACTTAGGAGGCAGTGGTAAGAGGATCACCATGGGTTTTGAGGCCACCCTAAGGCTACATAGTGAATTCCAGGTCAGCCTGATCTAGAACGAGACCCTACCTCAAAAAAAAATAAAGAAAATGCTAAAAATGTACAAGCTATATTTTACATAGAAAGGCATATCTTGACTAGTTCCATGTTGTCTTCACATTAGGGTAATTTCTATGTGAAACCCAACAAAACTGCCCTCAAAACCAGTATCCATTTGAGGGCCACTCAGCCCTTCAATTCAATACCGTCATGAAGGGGAAAAGCAGAAGATAATTTATGACAAATATGGCAGGATGATTTGTTCTGATCATTCCTACTGCCTACTAGTCAAGATTTTTTAAATTTATCTCCCCTTATCACCTGAAATCACAAGTCACTAGAATTTGACCATTGTAAGTTGTTTTTGTGTTTTCCTTCTGTAATTCTTGTTTCTGTTATAATGAATTATAATGATTAGCTGTCAAGACTTTGTCATACATGATTCAGTGGTTTTGTGAAATGACAGTATATTTTCATGAGATTTGGGTAAATTTTAAAAATTATCTAGAAAATAGACAAATGTCAAAATTTCCTGTCACCCAACATAATCTTACTTCAATGTAACTAGTTACAACTGAGAATCACTACAACATGTTTAGTTTATCCCATGGTCTTATGGTCATGATAAAAAATATATATATATATATATATATATATATATATATATATATATATATATATATATACACACACACACACACACACATATATATATATATATATATATATATATATATATATATATATATTGGTTTGCAGGTGATATGATAGTTAACCTAATTTTAACCATGAGTATGATTACCAAATGGTCAACTGAAGACTGAATAGTACCTGACAACCATAAGGGTTTGTGAGTTTTCAATGGAGGCCAGGACAACATTTGTGACTTTTGAACTTGAAATGAAAATATTCAATTTCTTAAGTGGTTTGTCAGTCTGAAACTCCAGGATTCTGTTCTTGCCATATTTTCACAGATTGCTTAGATAAAATCATTATTCTGAGTATTGATAGCTTCCCTGTCTCAATGTAGAAGTGCCTGTGTTTTTATTATCAAGATCAAAGACTGAATCATTTTCTTAAATATATTCTGTGTAATATTTTATTTGTATATAGTTTGATACAGTATTTAACTAGAGCATGGTATTTTAAATGTTAACCTGTAATATATATTATATAAGCTGTTGTTTTTGAATTTTCACTTTTGCTTTGTGGGGGTATAAACTACTACAGCTAATAAAATTGTTTGTATCTACTATCTTGTCACAGGCTTTCTTGAAATATTTTTGTGTTTTTAGACATGAGGATTCTTATCCGATGCAATAATGGGGACTAAAAAAGTGGAAATAAAGTTACCGTATTAAAAAAAAGCCTGAGACAATAAGGAATCTTCAATAGTTTTAAATTAAAATCAAATTGTTAGTTGTAAGTTATCATTTCTTAGTATTTTAAATTAGAAGCACCTTGAGAAATTTCTTTTTTTTTCTAAAATATTTTGTTTATTCATCTTCAAGCAGAGAGAGAGAGAGAGAGAGAGAGAGAGAGAGAGAGAGAGAGAGAGAGAGAGAGAGAGAGAGAGAGAGCGAGCGAGCACCAGGGCCACCACCCCGTGGGTCTGGCACATGTGGGTACTGGGGAACCAAACCCGGGGCCCCAGGCACTGGAGGCAAGTGCCTCAACCGCGGAGCCATCTCTGCAGCCCGAGAAATATTTCATCTACAGTACCCTGCTTATTGTCCATTCATCCTCTGAATATTCTGATGACAATGAAATCATGACCAACTAATTACACACCACACAAGAATCTAGTCCTGTCCTGCATTTCCTGAATCTTCCTTGGTCTTGGCTCCATGCTGCAAAGATCAGAATGAGTAAATCCAATTCTTTTCATATCTCCAAATTCAGTCGATTTGCCACATGAAGTATTTTTAAATTCTCTTAGGATTATACCTAGAAATATGCTGACAACATCCAAGTCAATACTGTAAACAATCCAACTTTTCTACACCTCCTTCATCATTCCACCAACACTGCCATCAACCCTCAGTAAAGAGTGGATCTGAGCCCCTCTGCAAGCCACCCTCAGTTGAGAGTAAATTTGAGCCTCTCTGCTGGTCACCCTCAGTAAACATGGATTCAGAGCCAGGAAATTACAGAACACCGTGGTGATTTAAACCTTTTGCTGATGCTATATTGCTGCCCCACTCCTCTGGGCCCTAAGCAGCAAGTGGGCTGGAAACCAGGGAACCTGTCAGAAGACACCCACAATCTTCTTGCCCATTTTCATATATCCAGCCTCTTTTTCTCTGCTTGTGCTCCCTTCCCCCAGCTTTTGTGACAATCAATCTCTTTGAAAGGAGACTCAATGAGAAAATGTCACCTTATTTCTGGATCACAGAGATTTCTATTTCAAAGTAGTTTCCAGAAAACAAAAGAATAAAAATAAATCATGGAGCTAAGCAGTTTAAATACATTCTCTGGATTCACTAGCCACATGACATGATCCAGGAGGTGTGGTTGATTTAAACAGAATTTCACTGTCATTTTCAAAAGCAGTAACAACTGATAACAACTGATGTCAAAGGTGCTCAATAATTTATCATTTCTCAATCAGGGGAATAGGTACTGTAGTGTGTCTTCCAAAATCCACTGGGAATTTTGCTAAGTGCAGGAGAAACATGAAGTCAAGGTTTGAGATCCTTGGAAAGGGGAAGAATAAAAGCATTCAGGATAACTCTAGGGATTCTATCATTTAAAAGAAAGAGGAACTGGTTCAGAATGATGGACTAGAGAAAAAAATATTGGGGCCATTTCAGAACTAACATGGTCCAACATTATGTTTAGACAATTCTTGTTCCTTTCTAGTTAAGAAAGAGCTAAAGTGGCTCTTTCCCATCTATATAAACCTAATTAAAATAATCCCTTACATGCTTCCCAGAAACTACACTAATCAAGATAATCCCTTACAGGCATGACCTAGGACTTGTTTCCTAGGAGATTCCAGGCCCTATCAAGTTGACAATCAATATAAAATATCACAGTACTTTTCTATTGTCTCAGTGGACACTGAAGGTTTCACTGAGGTCTTTAATAATTATAGATACTTTTTACAAATATGCTTTGTCTGCAACTTTAAGCTAGCTAATGATCCTTTCCTTCCCATATCATTTGCAATGTAAACCTGGATAAGAGCAGTGAGTAGTAATCTGACCACAGTATGAGAGCAATGCTGTCTTGAAGTTTTCTTCCCAAAGCAAATTAGTGCCTTGTTTTTTAATTCAACCTCATGAAAATGTACAGGATACAGGGATAATGCATTCAAATTATTTACCCCAGTATAACATGAATGGTTTCTAGTCCAATTCTTGACAAAGTCCTTGTCCCCTTCCTATCAAAAACCACATGAGCTAGGCCTTATTATTGGCATTTCCCTCAGTGCTCTGGCCTTCCTAACACCCGCCAGGATATCCCATTAAAGTTCTGTTGAAGCTGGAGAGATGGCTTAGCAGTGAAGGTGTTTGCCTGCAAAGCCTAACAACCTGAGTTCAATTCCACAGTACCCACATAAAGCCAGATACACAAAGTGGCACATGTATCTGAACTTCATTTGCAGTGGCAGGAGGCCCTGGAATGCCCATTCTCTCTGTCTTTCTATCTCTCTCTACTTGCAAATAAATAAATAAAAATATTTTTAAATAGAGTAATAATCCCTCTGTTTTCTGTTTCTCTTCTAGCACTCTCTGTTTTCAAGTAAATAAACAAAATATAATAATATAAAAATTTAAACAAGCTATGCTTATAACCTTCTACAGCTTTCCTATCCCAAAGCTCTCAAGTCATCTACAATGCTCCCTCCCACAAACTGTGATTGATCAGGCAGCTCCATTGACCTCCTCTTGAGTGGGAGGTATCTAGCTAGAGTTAAAACCTAAGCGCTAAAACTGATAGGTCAGGTATGAACCAACCACCTGTCTCCCTGCCCACCTAAGGCAGGAAATAAGGACTGAACAGATAATCTGCTCTCTCTTCCTTGCATGGCAGGCCAGCATAAGGACCTCTGAAATTCCAGAGCTTGGATAAGCCCCCCCCCTCAGCCTAATGGCTGTGGAGGGGGGGGGTTTCAGGGTTCTTTCCCACATGAACCTTTCCTTCTCATGATGGGAGCCCTCTGATATCTTTCTTTCTTCTGTTTGTCTGACTAACCAGCAGAGATTCTGCTAAAACTTCTCCCATGTTTTCTCCCCACACTGGTGGCTAGAGAACTCAGTAACTCCCCATGTTCCCTCAAATAATAAAGTCTCCCACTATACCTTAATAGCTTGTTATCTATGATTTTAATTCTTTAACTTTGTAGACAAGAATTTGGGTATTCCTTAAATTTTGGGGTGCATTGGAATTTTTGCTGGACATTATCTAAATTCTAATCCTCAGCTCACCCTACTACAAAACCAGTTCTAAAGGTCTATATAGGGCCAAGTCTATCACAACACCACCACCGCTCTTTGTACCAATTTTGTGTTTTGGTTTCTTTTCCTTGCTTCTGTGAACAAATGCCTTAAAAAAGCAACTTCAAAAAAAAGGGGTTTCTTTTGGCTCATGGCTTAAGAAGAGATACCAAGCAACATGACAGGAAGGCATGGGCATAGGAGGGTTCATTGGCTAGTCACATTGTGTCTGCGGTGAGGATGTGTTGAACCCACGAACGCCACAAAAGACTATAGACTCAAATTTAGGCCAAATTAAAGCAAGCTATATTTGTGTACACAGGAGCTGGCTAGTGGCTGTCTCACCCAAAAGCAGGGCTTCAGAGACCAGCCACCCGCAAAAGAAAAGGTGAGGTTTTTATATATAAAAACTTGGGGAGTTTTCAACAAGGGATTTAGCAAGCAGAATATATAATTAAAAATTGGCATTTTTCGCTGGATGGCATGGGTCTTATCATAGTCAAGCAGAGGAATAACAGAGATTCTGGGAAGAGTGGTAGCATAGTCAGGGGGGTGAAATTCTTGGGAGGGGTAGAGCACAGTCACAGAAATTCCAGACAAATTCAAGGTCAGATCAAACAGAACTTTGTTACCAAATAACTTCTAACTTCAAGATGGAGTCTGGTTCTTCAGATGCTGATGCTGACCATGCTTTCTACTTCTCGTTTTATTCACTTTATGACCCCATCCATAGTGATGCTTCCCACTATCAAGATGGGTGTTCCCTCTTTACTTCAGCCATTCTGCAAATGACCTCACAGATACATCAAGAGTTGTATCTTTTAGGTAATTCTAAATAGAGTGAAGTTTTTATATCTGTTACCTTCTTGTTGATACGACAAAACACCTGACCAATAGCAGCTTATGCAGAAAAGGATTGAGTTCAGGCTTACAGTTTCAAAGGAAAGCTTCATCATGGTGGAGAAAAGCAACCAACTCACAGCCTTACTTATCCACAGCAGAGATAAAACAGCAAACACAAGCTGGTACTGAACACAGAGTGGGCTGGGCTCAAGATTCATCCCCAGTACCACCCTCCTTCCTCCTCTTCTCTCTTCCCTCCCCCTCCTCCTCCTCCTCCTCGGTGGAAGCTAACTAGGAAGCTTAAACAAAAACACTTGAGGCTATGGATACATTTACATCCAAACCCATCACATTATGCCCCTGCCCCCCATAAATTCATGATAACCTCACAATGAAAAACATGCTCAGTACAACTTTAAAAGTCCCATATTGTTATCGATATCTGTTAGAATGGAAATGACCATCAGGAAGACCGCTCTGAAGGGAAAGGTTTTTAATAGGAAGAAAGGGAACCCCGAGCTCCAGGCTAGCTCCCAAGATGGGAGAAGTCCAAAACCCAGATCAGGATCTGGCTGTTAAGGTGGATGTTTAGCTTGGGGGGAAGGGAACCAGGTGGTCAGTAGTTTTCAGCATCAGGAAGGGCAGTGCCTCCCGCCAGACAGAGAGACAGCAGGTGGGGGTGTTATCTCCTGTTCTGGAAGTGAGGTCTCAGTGAAACTTCTCCTGAGGCCAGCTGGGGGAGGGGACGGGGTATAGCCTGAATCTCGACCTAACAATATCGACACTATTCAAAAGTCCAAATTCTCATCTGACATTTAAGACAGTCAATAGACAGTGAGTCTGTAAAATCAAAATACAAGTTATATACTTCTAACTCCTAATGGCACAATGTTAACATTTCCATTGCAAAAAGTCATAACAAACAGAGGCTAGACCAATGCAAGATCAAAAACCAGCAGAGCAAACATTAAATCCTGTAGCTGTCTGCCTCTCTACTTTGGTGCTCGATTTCCAGGAAGGTCCCCCTGAGCCAGAACCACCAGCTTTCTTTGGCAACTGTCCCACAGTCCTGGCATTTCCAAAATTATGTGGTGTCCATTGCAACTCATTGTTCCTCTTCAAAGTTCTATGCAGTGGTGTTACCAGGCCTCCAAGCAGTGATTTCAACCCTTCCTCATACTGTCACATCTTAGCAGCTCCTGGAACCATGGCTTCATTTCATGACTCTATTTTTTCTCCATTTCTCATGCTTCTAACCCAGTACCTTGTGGACAACATCAACCAAATTTGTGAATCGAGGTGGGGAACACAGGTTGGTATTGAGGAGCAAAATACTCTGTTACTATTCTCCCTTCAGGCTCCCTCCTTTCAAAAGAATTTGTATTTACACTAGCTTGAGACTTCAAAGCATTAGTTTTCGCCCTCAGGGTAATTCTCCCATTGTCCCAATGCAGACTGTGGCACCATTGTGGAGCAATGGTGCTAATTACTATAATAATTGCAGCTTTTAAATTACCTAAGACCAGTCTTTGTGCATGTATCTTTAAAACTGATAACATTTCTGTCTGAGTCAACTTTATATTTTTACTCTGTACTTTTTTCACTAATCATAGCATCTATTTCAAACTTTTAAATTCAACGCTGCTCAAATTCTCAGGACCTGGGCAGAATGCTTTCCATTTGTAGACCAGTTCCAACAATGTCCTTTCTTTGTGATATGAAACCTCATAACCCAAGCCTCCACAGTTCACATTTCTCTATTTAGGACTTTAAGACTCTAAGAAAAATGGTCCATCAAGCTTTACTTACAAAACTGCACGGCTTGTCTAATCCAAAGCACCAAATCGTTCTGTTTCAGGTTAGGGTGAGTGGGACCCCTAAAGGTAACCAGGAGTGCCCTTGGACTTGTGCTTACAGGCAGGCTTCACTTATCTGACCCCCTCCCCTTGAGTGGGAGGTGTCTCTTACTAGAGTTCAAACCTAATCCTGAAACTGATTGGTCAAAGACAGCCAACCTGCTATCTCTGTGGCTTACCTGGGTCAGGGGCATATAGTCACCTGGGAAAGGAAGAATTGCTCTTTCCCTCATGGCTGCCAAGCAGAGAGACATCTGAATCGCCAGGCCTAGGTAAGGCCCCCTCACCACAGTCACCAGAGCTGTGGAGAGGGTACTGGAGGCTTCTTTCCCACGTGAACCTTTTTACCTCATGATGGGAGCCTTCTCATATCTTCTCTTTCCTTTGTTGGGCTGGCCAGCCCAGATTTTATAGATATGTGGCTAAAACCTCCCCCACATGCTCTCTCCTTACTAGTGGCTGGATATCTAGTTCTCCTTTCCTTTTTAAATAAAATTTCCCATTATACGTTATCCTCTGGTGGTCTATAATTTTAATTCTTTAATTTTATAGAACAAGAATCCGTGTACTCTTAAGTTTTGAGGTGCATTGGAAATAGCTGGGAACCCCAGCTTTCTGGGAACCCCAGCTTTCCTGTTACATATGATGTGTTGGCTATGGGAACTCTTTCTACTAGTTTTTTTTTTTCTTAATTGAATTACACCCTATACTCTGGGGAAGGAAAGGAGGAGAACCTGAGAAACTTTTACATTTTTTCCCTTTCTCATGTCTGCCACCAAGGCTGCTAAGGATAATGGGGAATGAGAGATCACTCACTCCTGAGCCATACTAACTTCATGGCTTTCTCTCAGGGGGGTACAAGGAGCCTTTTAACTGAGTGAAAATAAAAGGCTAGTTCCCCAAGCCACCTTTGCAGTTCCTTTTTTATTTTTCCTTTTTATCTGAGCGGAGGCAGGATACTAAATAAAACTGTCTCCCAGGTGTCTAACACTAATTGTGTCTCATAAGAGACAATTATAACCAGACACTATTTTCTGTTTCCACCTGCCTGCCTGGTTTTTTTTTTTCTCTCCTTTCACTGATTCTTCAGTATTAATTGGGGAAAAGCTCAGAAGTCTCCAGGGCTAACTACATGCCTGCACCATCACATGGTGACTGCCAGCAACAGGACAGGAAGGGGATGGCTGGTGGCTCTGGTTCAACACTAACTGCCTGGCCACAGGGGAGAAAAGATGAAAGTCTTTCAAGCTATGCCCCTCCTTCCACACTGTGCCAAGCTCACTGTGCAGCTGAGAAGCTTTTAAACTTCCTGCTAAATCTTTTTTCCCTTAAAGTTATTTTTCTTTTCTCTGTGAAAAGCCGAGACAGGGAGATTACAAATTTCTTATGTTTACTAGTGTATAAAAAGATCTCCCCTTCTGTTTTATATTAAAATCCAGTAAACATTATTTCAAAACATGTGAGCTGTTTTTTTAACCACACTTAACTAAGTTTATGTTACATATTTAAATTCTTTAGCCTACATGGACAATTTTTTTGAAATTACAAAATTCTACCAAGGATGATATCTTATTTATCAGGTATATTTAAACGATACAAAAGTAATAAAATCATTTCCAGATGTAATAAATGTATTTGTAAAATTACTCAAGGGATACCTTTTAAAATGTTCATCATCAAATTTATTAACAAGATATCTTACAACCATGAATTATAAAATCTATAGATTTATGTTAATAAATATTATTTTTTAAAAAATGGTTGTCAGTTTTCCTAGAGTACATTCATAGAGGGCTTATTTTTGGTGACATAAATGATGAAAAGAAAATTAAAAAAAACAAATCTTCATATTGAAAAAAGTCTAGTTCTGAATTTTCATGTTAAGAAAGATGTCTAATTCTTTTGATACTGCATTACTTGTTTTCTATTATTTGGTAAGGAATTAAGTAAATTTAGTGTAATTTCTCTTTACTATATGAAACTAAGTTCTGTAAAACATAAATTTTAGATGCAAGCCTTTCCATAAAAGCCAGATATGGGGCTGGGGAGATGGCTCAGCGGTTAAGGCACTTGCCTCCAGTGCCTAAAGCTCCCAGTTCAATTCCCCAGGACCCACATAAGCTAGACCCACAAGGTGGTGGCCCTGGTGCTCTCTCTCTCTCTCTCTCTGTATCTCTCTGCTTGAAAATGAATAAATAAAATATATATTTAAAAAAAAAGCCAGATATGTGTGTCGGGTCTCAATCATGGACTAAACAATAAAAGAAAAAAGAAATAAACAGATGTTAATGTGCTCAACCAGGCTCTGGTTTCAGGGCAGAGATTCCCTGAAAACAGACCCAAGAATAGGCTTTGAGGTCAATACATGTTTCCCAATATTTCCTCATAAACCAGATTGGCCTTCTGGTAAATGACAAATGAAAGGGAAATCACAACACAAGGAGACCTATATCTTCTTTATGGTATGTTGGGGATGAAGGCCTCCGGGGGCCCACGGAGGCACACCCTGACTTAATCTCAGGATGGCACCTGGCAGCTTGCCAAGATGGGCTTGGCTTGTAAATAAGTTCCAGGAGGCCGTCTTGATTGGCTATTGCACATCATGCCCGCCGTGCGCACAGGTTCTTATCGTAGACTGACCAACAGCTCCCTGATTGGCCAAGGGGCTCTATATATTTTGTTTCATTTTTGGCAATAAAAGGAGTGCACGTTCTTCCACCCATAAGCGGTGTGTGTGTGTGTGTGTGTGTGTGTGTGTGTGTGTGTGTGTATGTGTATGTGTATGTTACAGAGGGAGAATGTTCTTCTACCTATATATGTGTGTGTGTGTGTGTGTGTGTGTGTGTGTGTGTGTGTGTTATCATTGCCTCCATTGGTGGTGGGCAGTGATAATGGTCCATGATCAAATGGGTAAACTAAGTAAAAAAGATGATGTAAGGCTTGTTTCCCCATCTATGGCTCAATGGTTGAGAACATTTGCTACTGTAAATGCTAAATGTTTCCTACTTTGCTTATTAAAAAAGGGCAGGGAATGTCCTCCATATAGATTTCTATATTAAGGAAGATGAATTAGGATCAGATGTCAAAATGGCTAGAGACACTTAATTACTATAAATGCCTCATGTTTCCTGCTTTGCATATAAATAAAAAGAAAAGGGCCATATAAGGATCTATGTTAGGGAGGACAGTTCTCTTCTGATCTCACCTACAGACTTCTATGTCAGAAAACTTCTAATCAGCAGGAAAAGACTAAAATGAGTAAATGAGTCAATATATTTGATCAGGTTATGAACTCCTTAAACAAAACAACAATTAGTCTTGCCTAGAATGTATATCAGAATAAAAACAGGTATTGCCATAGAGCTATTCATAAGGAAATCAGATGATTAAGTTATTAAAGACCAAATTTGTTCATTTTTTTCTCTTTTCTCCCTTTTCATGGTTCTCTTTTAAAGAGAAGAGTCTCTAGTAAGACTAAGGTCTTACTATTACTAGGAACTCTATATATAATGTTGATAAAGGGAAACTAAATGCTGGATGTTGCAATGTTATTGGAATGAGGAAATAATTTCAGTGGAACTTTTAATAAGAGATGATAAAGAACGGTGTAATTAGAAGATTAAGGAAGGACATTATAGAAAGAACTGTAAAAGGACTTTGAAAGGATGATAGAATGTTACTTAATAACTGATAAAAGGTGATGGTAAAGATAAGATAAATATCTGTATGTATATATATTCATAGTCCTATAGTCCCAAGGCCACTCTGAAACACTCACAGACCAAGGGGGACCTACATGCCAGACTCCCATGGAGGGGAGAAAAGAATGGGGTCCCAGAACATTCCCCAGAATGAGTGATTAAACCAAATAAGACAAGAGTAACAGAAATCTCTACACTTGAGATTTAATCAAATAGCCTCTGGAAACTCTCATAGGCCATGATGTAAGGCATGTAAATGGAATAGTGAAGGGAGAAAGCTGAGCCTGGTGACTGGCCCCTGATGGTGAGGCACAGACTCCTGAGGGAACACCTGTTGTTCCAGGAGACACAAATAATTTACTATGTGGCTCCTTAAGATTCGTGATAAAGCCAGAAATTTGGGATACAGGCTCCTGCAGGAAGGATAATCCAAAGTTTCTTGTCCCAAGTCCAGTTCTGAAGGATTCCCTCCTCATATGGAAGATGTGAGCCAGAATCGGGCATAGTCTGACTCTAGACTCTTCCAGTCTTTCTTTCTCCATGCTGTTTCAGATGGGACATTCAGCTTCCAATACAGTGCTGAAGTTTCCTCTAGCCCCAAGAACAGGGCCCATTTAGATCCACTAAGCTTCTATTTTCTGTTGTGAAAAGGCTTGGCCAAAATAAAAATGGCCAACGCAGGGCAGTTTTAGATGCTATATAAACATGGAGAACAGAAACTGCCCATTGCCTTTCTCCAAAGGCACAAGGAGACAATTATAAAAACATACCAGCATATGTTTCAGAAAGTTACAATACTGGTGACTGAAGCAAACAAGAGATCAAGACAGCTGCTCCAAGGTACAGCTTCTGATTATAACTAGAAGCCAAAAGAGATGATGAGGGAACAAAGGGGAATCAAAAAGAAGAAAAAAAGTGGGAGAAAAAACTAGACACCTCCAGGACTACTTTATTTGTGGGCAGAGGGAGACATGTTTACAAAAACTGCCCCAAAAGGAAAACTTTTCCAGGCTCATGTGAGACCCTATCCCAAATGCTAAGGTTTTAACTGTTGGATAAAAATTGAATTTTATGGTTAAGGTTACTCATCAACAGCTCACTAATACTAATTTGTTCATGGTTTAAAGGGGAAAATAGCATTTTAAGGCACTCATCCAAGTTGTGTATGTTTCTTTATTTCTCAAGGTGTTATAAGGAAAACTGAGTTTTTAAAATGAAGGTTCACTTAATAGTATTTAATTGTCTAAGATAAGGTTCTCATACCTAAAGACATTGTGGCTTAAAACTGATTTTTGATTTGTTCATGCTAATTCTATCAAATGGTCATCATCAGGCTTACCATGTAAATTTAAAAGATTTAACTTTAGTCATTGTGGCTTTTTTCTCCTGTTAGATAAAAAATGATGGGATAACTTACTTAAGTTTTATCAAATTTAAGTCATAGGTACAACATAAAATTGTTTTGTGTTAATAAGGATTTCTACTGTACAACAGATTAATTAATATCCAAGATTAAGCTAACAACATTTGTTGTCAAATGTTTTCTCATTCAGGACAGATTCACTAAGGGTTATATTAGAGCTCAGCTATTCTAGTTCAACAATGACCAGACTCTGCTCTATTAAGGATAATCACATAGTCTTAATCAGGATTTTATTTAAACAATTGCCTTATTTGGGGGTATCCCAGGTTTATTGCTTCTAAATAAATTAACTCTTCATCTGAGAAAATTGATTTCAGAATCTACAAATGAGTTTCCAACCTCTCATTGGTAATTTTTATGTTTTCAAACACAGATGTCAAGACTTCATGCTGTCTTACTTGTCTGTTCCCAATGATTTCCAGGTTAGATCAATTTGTTTGTATTTGTTGATGAAAATAATGCTTTTAGAATTGATAATATGTTCTGTCTGTATTTACAGTTATTAGGTAAAGAATAAGATGTGTCTACTTTCATACTTAAGTTATGGCCTACACTCTCTCAAAACAAACTTAAAGGTTAGACTATTCTTCAACTAGATATGCTTCACTAGTCAAAGATATAGATGATATAGATATAGATAGATATACATATAGATACCCTACAAGGTTGGTGCAACTTCCTTTCTAAGTGTTCTAACTATCTAAGTAGAAGCCAAATTCAATTGGAGTCATTGAGCTAAAAAGGCCAATGCTTTCATCTCTGCTCCCAGGTGACAAGGCCACAGGAGATGATGGGACAATTCTAATGTGTTTTACACTGTCACCCTTGTAAATCACCTGTCTTTCTGATTAGGGGACACATGGAAACCCAGAAACAAGATTATTGTATTGTCTAAAACAGGAGAGTCACAACTAGAGACAAACCACTCTCAGCTTCCCAGGAAAGGGAAAGCCAAGGTTAGTATGGCCTGGACTCATCCTAACTTACAACACCAGTGCTGGAGAAGCCACAGTGCTCCTCCCAGGTCCCATTAATCTTCCTTAGAGAGCCATTAGTGACACCCAAAAGTACACACTTAGTTATATTAATCTTGGCTGCATACTTGGTCTTAAACACTCAGAGAGAAATGTATAACGAAAAATATAAGATTCCAATGACAATTTTCCACAAGGCTTTAAGACAGGTTGGACCCTTCTCTAATAGTTCTAGTCCTATAATAAGAAAACAAACAATCATCGATACCAGGATGGTTATTTCCAATTTGGGATACATTTATGTGGATGACCTCAACCAAGGGTCAACTGAACCGAAACGCTTCCTTATGCTGGAACAGCTAACACAGACATGCTCACCATCTCCTAGCAATGTTCGATATCCAGGATGGGTTCCCACAGACTTATGCCAAAGTGTCATACTCCTCTGACAATCAGAATGGTTTGCTTATTGAGTGGGATCTGAAGCCAAATGCACACAGGGCAGCCTTCCAATGGCACTTAACAGTTTTGTAGCACCAATCTCTGGCCCTGCCTTCCCCTTAGGTAGATTGGAAGATGTACTCTGGAATTTCCCTTGATGCAGAGATGATAAGTAAAAAATCTTAGAATGCCCAGCTAACTTGCCAGTTTTAAAACACAGATAGACTAGGAGCATTTTCCAATGGCATGATCATTTATTCTCAGTTTTTATTCCATTCATTTGGACCAGAAGATGTAATCAGGCACATTGAAACTCACACCAAATATACCCAAAAAGCTTTAAATGACATAGCTGAGGGAATTTCTATTTTCAATTCTGAAGATCAAATGATGAGGAGGACGATCACAAAATCGCTTGGCTCTAGACATCCTCATGGCTGCCCAAGGTGGCACGTGTGTCATTATTAAAGCTGAATGCTAATGTTTCCTCTGCTTTTCAAGACATACCTAAACAGATTCACACCATGTTGGATGCTATGGTGCAATTTGGTGAACAATTCTGGGAGTGAGTATCGAGTTTTTCATGGAGAAACAAGATCATACCCATCATAATTTTTATAATTATGTTACTAATCTTTGGACCATGTATACTCAAGTTCTTTTAACTTTATTTATGCTTGCTTACAGGTTGTTTACAGCCAGATGGTTGTACAACAATCCAACACTATCTACACTGGACCCCTTAAACACCCTATAAGAATGGAATGCTCCCCACTTCTAGAGGGGCTACCCCCTCATGATGCCTCATAATGTTAGGCAGCAGAAAATCTTGGCAATGTGATTTGTGACTCAAAGGTCTCACTCTCAGGCCCTTAGGTAGAGAACCCTCCGTCTCTGAAAGGTATACCCCAATTGCCGTAACACCATGTCTCATTGAGCAGGAAGTAGAAAAAGGTCAAAGATTCGTCATCCTTATTTCCCCAAAAGCAGTTGAGGTATCCTCAAGAGAGGGGGGATATGTGGGAGTTTAGGAGAGAGATCCATAGTAGGCAAACAGGATTGGCCCCTGACTATGACCTCATAAAATGTTGCCATCCTTCTTAACCCTTCCTTTGCTCTGCCTGCAGCGCAATTTTTTAAAACCCAGGCCAAAACCTAGGGAGGGTGCTTTTCTTCCAGGTTGGCTTCAGCACAAACACGGGTTTCAAGGTGGTGAGTTCCCTTTCCCTTCCAATCCTGCAGGATCTCAGGAAAAGGAAAATAACTTTATTATGGGATTATGGGTCTTTCTGTGTGATTTTTCTTAGAAGCATGTATCTAGTTTTTTGTTTCCTTTTTGGTGATTTTTTTCCCATGAATTATTCTGTGCCCGAATACCCTAACAGCAGTCAATGTTACTTCTTCGGGGTGGGGGACTATGACAGGTTAGGGTGACTGGGACCTCCAAAGGTAAGCTGGAATATCATTGGACTTGTGCTTGCAGGCAGGGTCCACTCTTGCCTTACCTGAGCCCCTCCCCTTGAGTGGGAGGTGTCTCTTACTAGAGCTCAAACCTAATCTTGAAACTGACTGGTCAAAGATAGACCAACTTGCTGTCTCTCTGGCTCACCTGTGCCAGGGGTATATAGTCAACTGAGAAAGGATTGTTCCCTATGTCCTAGTGGCTGCCCCCCCCCCAAAAGACCTCTGAATCTCCAGGCCTAGGTAATGCCCCTTACCATAGCCACCAGAGCTGCAGTGAGGGGGCTAGGGGCTTTTTTCCCATGTGAACCTTTTTTCCTCATGATGGGAGCCCTCTTATATATTCCTTTCTTTCTCTTGCTGGGCTGGCCAGCCCAGAATTTATAGATATGTGGCTAAAACCTCCCCCATGTGCTCTCTCCTCACTAGTGGCTGTAGATCTCTGTGACTTCTCCTTTCCTTTTAAAATATAGTCTCCCACTATACTTTTTCCTCTAGTGGCCTAAAATTTTAATTCTTTATTTTGACAGAACAAGAATCTTTTAAGTTTTTAAGAAATTTTTAAGTTTTAAGGTGCATTGGAATTAGCTGTGAACCCCAACTTTCTGGAAACCCCACCTTTCTTGATACACTCCCATTTTCCTCTCGTGTACAAGTTCCAAAAGCAACATTGTCACATTCATCATAGCAACAATCCTATTCCTGGTACCAAATTTTCTATAGCAGCTTATGGCAGGAAAGGACTGTCTGTGTCCAAGGCTTACAGTTTTGGCAAAGCTTCATCATAGTGGAGAAAAGTAACCAGCTCACAGCATTACACATCTACAGCAGTGACAAAACAGTAAGCGTGAGCTGGCACTGAAATCATAGTGGGCCCCAGTAACACACATCTTCCCACAGGGCTCCACCTGTGGGGAGTTAAGTAACAAGTTTAAACACAAATACTTGAGGCTATGGGGACATTTCCCTTCAAAACACCATTGTTGGCAATGAAAATTCACCACCAGAGTGATATTCATAAAATGCAAGTAAGCCAGAAACTACTGGGTCAATTTAGAAAGGAGAAATTCACTGATATGAGACTTTTTGATAGAGACTGAGGGGAAGAAAGGGCCTGTGCCATGCAAATGTGAGGGAAGAGAGCTTTAAGAGGAAAAATCAGCAGGGTTAAATGTCTGCAAAGATATGGATGGAGCCTGGAGTCAGGGCAGAAGGGAGAGAGCAGAGTTATGACTGAGAAGTAAGCAGGACAGCCTGTGCAGCTAGGACTGAGTACAACTCTGGACCCTCGTTATATTCCTATTGTGTTGATGGGTAGAACCTCTCATATTTTTTGAAAACCTAGTATAAAGCACAATATCATCAACTTTTTTAAAGTGCCTGCAATTTTATCATCTAACTTTGCCTTTTTAGTTTCTTATATTCTCTTTCATGTTATTTTTTTCAGTTACAGTTTTACATATTATTTGTTTTACTTAGTTTCATACCATTTAAATTTCCAGGTCAACAAAGGTCTTTTAGACGATCCTTAGTAATTTTGGAATTTTTCTAGTGAATATACTGTTTGCCTTTTGTATATCCCAGTAGATTCCAGTAGATTCCAGAGAGCCACTATTACTGATGATGCACAAACATCTTTTCAAGTTGGATTATTTGGGGAGCTCTCCAAACATTGGCCTATATTGGAAGTGAAACCGCTTACCTACTGATGGTATCTGTCACTTTTTCAGAGTACATGCCTTCTGGCACTGGTTCATACACCGCCTCCACTATCTACAGGACAGACAAAGCCACAGGAATGCAGAGGCCATTAGTATCTGTCAGCAGTAATGCTTGCCTACAACAAGCGTTGCTAATAAAGCAATACTATTTCATACACAAATTCAACCTGAAATAAAATATCCCCCAAAATTAAAAAAGAAACACCAATTTAACAGTTTTGTCATAAGGAACATATTCTCCAAACTGAGTTAAAATTAATCTTGGGTTCATAACAAAATGATGTGTGGTGTAGTACAATATACTGGATTTCAGACAGGCCACATACAATTTACAATGAAAGGCCTAAAGCAAGGCGTAGGTCTGTAACTCAGTCGTTGAGCTCTTGCCTCCCACGTGCTTGACCTGAGGTTCCATCATCAGGAGCCCTCTCCCTACACACACACACACACACACATAAAGAAATAAAAAATATTTAGTTTTATAATTTTCTACTATAAGTGAATATAGTTATTAGGGAAATATGCCATAGTATGTGATATATGTTTGCTGGATCTTTGTTATTGTTAAAAATGAAATTAATAAAACAATGCCTTCTTTTGATAATTATATAAAAATAAAAGGTTTTATTAACAGGAAAAGGAGTGTCATTGTTAGAAACAGGAGGCCCTTTTGTCTCTCTTGCAACCTACTTTTGTAGCCAAGGAGAGCATGTTGGTGCTGCAGAAGGGAGGGCTCAGAGTCGCCATCTGATAAAGGATGCATCCTGCAGCCCAGACATCAGCCTTCTCCCCATAGGGCTCACTCTTTAGGACCTCAGGGCTGAAAGAAAATAAGGGCATTAGTAGATGTCTAGAAAGAGAAAATAAATTAGCATTGAAAAAATCCAATTTTCAAGTTGTTGGAGATATTAAAAAATAAAAGTAACTGAAACTCTTAATGACTATTTCAAGTGAACATATTAAAAAAATTTGAGACAGGGGATATAGTGCAGGGTAAAGTGTTTGCCTAGCATGTGCAAGGCCCTAGATTCAATCCATAATGCTACAATAAATAATTATTTTCTCAGTCTTAGATGAATTCAGAAACATGATTAAACAATTCAGTTTAAGCACTACATATCCATAAGCCACAGAAGCATGACCCAGCACCAATGTGTGTTTACTTCTGTACAGAGCACCCACCCAGGGGATGGACTGTGTGTCCCAACATCCACAGAAAGCCTCTGGCCCAACTGTGTTTACAGTTCCTCCTGCCTCTGTTATTGGCTGTACTTTCTGGCTTTAAACAATGGATAGTGGAAGTGACTATGCTCTAGATCCAAGCCTCAGCTTAGAGTCACTGAGTGCTTCCATTTGTCCTTCATAGAGCTTCTGCTCACTCCAAGGAGATGACATCCCAGATCACTCATTCTGCACAGCCTGCCTGGCACAATACTTACTGATCATATCTTCCCCACATGGCCATAAACCCACAGCCTGAAGTCTGCAGACCACAGGCCTGTGTTTGGCAACAAATACTTATTGCTGAATGCAATATTGATATTGATATGGCCACTTCTCTTTCCATCTACTTCTAGATTACAAAGCAATGTGGAGATGACAGGTTGTAGGAAATGTTAGCATCTGCCATGTTCATCTATTCTAAAAATATTCACAATTTAAACAACCTTTAGGATAATTAATCTGTGAAGGTTTATGAGTTTATGAATTTGATGCAGGAAAAGCCTGGAGAAGTACTTGTTACCACCTCCTGCTCTTGAAACTTTCCCCATGGAAAGTGCCACACAGATACTTACATGCCCATTGGCTGAACTGCTGTGAGCAACACAGGGCCAGCTACCTCCACTGGCCCCACCCCAGATGACCCACTCACCAGCCATGAAAGGACAACTTTGGAAAACCCACAGTGCCTGAGTGACCCTTCCAATAGTGATCAGCAGTATCCATATAAAATATATTTGTGGGGGGGGAGATAACTGCATGAAGCCATTAAGTATGGAGGTGATTTTTCAAAGCAAACTTTCATTAATCAGGTTCTTGAGATCATCCATGTGCACCTGAAAAAAACTGGTAATTGTTTCTCTCAAGATAATAAGGCAATGAAATAAAAGATAAACATATAGCTATCACATTGCTTCTGGGCTCAAACTTCAAATATAGTCAAAGATAAAAGACCTTCAAAATTACTTCTTAAAGCAATTATTAATAAAAACAAAGTCTGATTTCTATCAGCCATGACAAATTTTCTGCAATTCCACAGAAAATTCCTGCCTTTCACCCTCCCCCCCCATATTCATATGTTGAGACCTCAGCCTCTTGATTTTCTCCATATTTATAGATGTAGTAGAGAATGATCAAGGAAGACACCTGATGCCAACCTCTGGCCTCCACACACACGTGCATGCAAACACACAAACAAGTACACCCACATGGGTATTAGCATACTATACACATGCATATACTACATACTCAAAGAGAAAGAAAAATTAATTGTGGTGGTACAAGCCTATAATCTCAGCACCGAGGAGTCTAAGGCAGAAGGATTATGAGATCAGCCTTGGCTACACAGTCATTTCTAGGCCAGACTGCCTTCCTAGTAAGACCCTGTCTTAAAACAAAACAACGTGAAGAAGAAAAGCTATCACGAACAGACATGTGGACAGTCATATGAACAAACAGCAAATCAAGGACAGAGGCCTTCAAGGAAACAAGGCCCAATGGCATGGTACTAAGAACTGTGAGAAATAACCTGGTTGTTAAGCCATCTACTTGATGGTAATTTCTTATGGCAGCTTAGTAAACAAAGGCAAGTTCTATGGGAAAGCCTCCTTTGGAAAATATGGCTAAAATCAAATTCAATGTCAAATGCTTTATATTTGTGTGGTTATTTAGAAAACCATGGCATAATAATTCACTGACTTGTAATGATAATTTCTGACTTTGTTGTGTCAGATGCATTACAGAAATAAAGAATTCCATTTAGCAATGTTTTCTTTAAAAATTAAATACTGGCAGGGTGTGGTGGCACTTGCCTTTAATCCCAGCACTTGAGAGACAGAGGTAGGAGGAAAACTGAGTTGGAGGCCATTCTGGGTCTACAGAGTGAGTTTCAGGTCAAACTGAGCTAGAGTGAAACCCCACCTCAAAAAAAAAAAAAAGAAAAGAAAAGAAAAGAAAGTTAAGTAGTATATACATATAAACATGAACACACAAACACAGATACACATACAGAGAGAGAGAGAGAGACAGAGAGACAGAGAGAAAGAGGGGGAATATTAAATGTCCTCATCCAAGACAAAACATTATGAAAAAGAGGTATCCCTTTGTTTCTGAGAACCTGAAATACCTGCAAGTAACAGAACTCATGTGACATTTAACAAGAATCTGGGCTCTCTTATGAAGATAAAAATATCTGCAATGAAGTGTTCAAAATTATAGTAATGTCATTTCATATTTCAATTAAAAAATGTTCAAATGGAGGCTGAAAAGATGGCTCAAGGGATAAAGGGCTTGTAAACAAGGCCAGAGTTCAGATCCTGAGCACTAATTTACAATGCAGGTCCAGTGGCACATTCCTATAATCTCAGCACGAGGGCAGTGAAGACAAGAGATTCTCAGGGCAAACTGGCTGGCTAGGCTAACTGAATCAGCAAGTTGAGTACAACTGAGAGATCTTGCCTACGTGTAAATAAATAGTGGAGCATGATCCAGGAAGAAACCCAATGTCTTCAACCTCTGACTCCCCCCACCCCACACACACGTAGGCATCCATACATGCATACCACACAGAAATACACATGCCAAAAAAAAAAAGTTTAGATGAACCCAAGGTAGTGCAGCATTGGGCAGAAGGCAAGAAGCTACGCATACCTGTAGGAGTTTAGGAGAGAGATCCTCAGTAGGCAGAAAGGATTGGCCCCTGAATATGACCTTACACAACGCTTTCATCCTTCTAAACCCCTCCCTAGTCAGAGCTTTATCCTCTCTCCACTGTGAATTTTAAAAACCCAGGCCAAAGCCCAGGGAGGGTGTTTTTTTCCAGCTTAGTACTGGACAAACACAGGTTTGAGGAGGTGAGTGCCCTTTTGATTCTGATTGGAGCAAAATTACTGTATTATGGGATCATGGATCTTCTTGTTTGATTTTTCTTAAAAGCATTAAAAGTAACCAGTTTTTTTTTTTTTTCTTTTTGGTGATTCCTTTTCATGAATGATTCTGTGCCTAATAGCAGTTACAGTTACTTCTTCAGTGGAGGGATTGTGACAGGTTAGGGTGACTGGGACCCCAAAGGTAACCAGGAGTGTCCTTGGACTTGTGCTTGCAGGCAGGTTCCATTTATCTCTTACCTGACCTGACCCCCTCCCCTTGAATGGGAGGTGTCTCTTACTAGAGTTCAAACCTAATCCTTAAACTGATTGGTCAAAGATAGACCAACCAGCTGACTCTCAGGCTCACCTGGTCCTAGAGATATAGTCACCTGGAAGAGAAAGGATTGCTCTCTTTTTGCCCACAAGGTTTGCCCAACAGAAAGACTTCTAAATCTGCAGGCCTAGGTAAGGCCCTCTAACCACAGCCACCAGAATTATGCTGAAGGGGGATGGGGTTCTTTCCCACATGAAACTTGTTTCCTCATGATGGAGCCTCTTCTACTTCCGCTAGTTCCTCCCCGTTGAATGGACAGCACAGATCCCCTGACTTCAGAGCCACGTGGTTAATTTCTTTCCTTTTAAATAAACCCTCCCACTATACTTTATACTCTAGTGGCCTATACTTTTAATTCTTTAATTTTATGGAACAAGACTGGGTACTTTTAAGTTTTAATGCACATTGAAATTAGCTGGGAACCCCAGCTTTCCTGTTACATATGGTTCATAGGCCAGGAACTCTTTCTGCTAGTTTTGTTTCATTTTGTTTTTACTGAAACACCAGTGCTGTAATCCTATACTCTGGAGAAAGAGAGAGAGAGAGAGAGAACCTGAGCACATTTTACATTTTTGTCCCATCCCCTGTCACTGCTGTAAAGGACAAAGGGGCGGAGAGGTTACTCACCCCTGAGCGTGCTGGACAGAAGGCTTTCCTTCAGGGGGTACAAGGGGCCTTTTATTTGAAAGGAGACAAAAGGCTAGTTCCCCAAGCCACCTCTACAGTTTCCACATTTTTTTTCCTTTTTACCTGAGCAGAGGCAGTAAACGAAATAAAACTTCTTCCCAGGCATCTAACACCATCTCACAAGATGCATCTCACAAGGTGCATCTCACAAGAGATAATTATAACCAGACACTATTTTCTCTTTCCACCTGTCTGCCTGTTTTTTCTCCTTTTCCAAAATGATTCTCCAGGCTTAAATAGAAAAAAAAACTCAAGGATCTCAGGGGCTGACTACAAGCCAATGCCATCACATCAATGCACCTCCATACTGGCTGTGACTGCCAGCAACCAGAGAGATTCCATACCAGAGGGGAGATAGGACAAAAGTCTTTCAAGCTATGCCCCTCCTGCCACACTGCGTCAAGCTCACTATGCAGCTGAGAAGCTTTTAAACTACCTGGTAAAATTTTTTCCCTTAATTTTTTTTTCTTTTCTCTGTGAAAAGCTGACAGAGGGGGACCACAAATTTCATGTTTACAGGTTTAATAAAAAGACTGTGCCCTTTCTTGTTTGTATTAAAAACCAGTAAACATTATTTCTAAACACGTGAGCTATTTTTTAACCACACTTTACTGAGTTTATTTTACATATTAATATTCTTCAGCCTCCATAGACAATTACTAAAACTACAAAATTCTACCAAGGGTGATGGCTCATTTTTATCAGCTATATTAAAATAACAAAATCTTTTCCAAATATGGTAAATGTACAGAGACAATTATGTTTTACCTGTATTCATTTTAAAATGTGCTTCATGAAATTTATTAACAGTAGTTATCTTAAATCTAGAGATTATAAAATATATAGATATATATTGTTATATATAAACATTATTAAAATATGGTTGTCAGTTTTCTTAAAAATTCATGGAGATGTTACATACTAAAAATGTCTAAATTTTCCTATTAAAAATATGTCTAATTCTTTTGATACTGGATTACTTGTTTTCTATTATTTTACAAGGAGTTAAGTCAATTTGTATAATTTCTCTTCATTCTGTGAAGGATGGGTAACTAAGTAAATGATAAACTGTAGATGCCAGTCCTTTCATGAAGGCCATATATGTGTGCAAGGTCTCAATAATGGACTAAACAATAAAAAAAATGACATTAATGTGCTCAGCAAGGCTCTGGTTTCAGGACAAAGCTCCCCTGAAAATGGACC
>PVHP010027715.1:0-23643 GCA_004024765.1 Zapus hudsonius
TGCCCAAAGCTCCAGGGCAGGGCGGTTTCAGAAAGAAAGCTCTAACTCTGCAGACTCTGCCTAAAAATCACCAAGGCAAAGTGGCTGGCAGTAAACTTCTGGAAGGAAGGAAGGCTGGAGTTGAGTTTGGAAACAGCCCCTGCAGCCTGGCTGACTGATGGTCCCCTGGGGTTGGGGAGCCTTTCCCAGAGGCTAACGCTGGCTGTGGCTTCCAGAGGCTGTGATCTCAAAGGCTCCAGGAGAGAAGGATCTGCAAGTCAGCTTACTGGAAAAGGAAAGATCTTATTTTCCTTAAAAGCCTCGGCTTTCCTCTCCTTGCCCAGTCCCAGCACAGCTCGGGATACCGCTGGCTCTGGAGCTGACTGGGCGCTGCTCAACTTCCAAAGTGTCCACACACACCTGTTAAGGCAGCCAGGATGGATGGGGGTCGCGTTACCTTCCAGCTGGACCGCAGCTGCGCGCAGGCATCTGAGTTCCAGCCCTGCGCTCCAGCCCTGGGCGAGCTGCTCAGTGGATGCCCTTGGTGACATCCACCCGGGCTTTTGTCCGTGGTCCTGCGCAGGTCCAGCTCTCCACCTTTGCGCCTTCACAAGACAGGAATCAACTCCCAGTGGGGAGTGGGAGCTCTCAGCCCGGCTCTCCATCCTTCCACCTCTCCACGTCTGGCTGGACCGCAACTCCAGCGTCCGGAGGGGTTTTCCAGGATTTGGTACCTGGAGGATCCCCGAGGGACTGAGAGAAGCTGCAGGTAGGGGTGGGGACCAGCGCTGGGGGAGCATCCAGATGCGCCTGGGCTTCCCAGAGGCAGCCTGTGGACTCCATACCCGGTTCCTTGGCCAGAGAAACTTCGCATCCAGTTCCCTCCTCTGAGAGGCCATCTGCACCTCCGCACCTGTGTGGTTTCCTTGCGGGGTGGGGGTTTGCCTCCCGCTACCCTGCCCACCTCGGACACTCCCACCGGCCCCCGCCCACCCCGCGGCTGTGCTCAGCGCAGTGCGGTGCAGATCTGAGGTCCGTGGAGGAGCCCAGTGTCGCCTGCAGCCTCTCCAGGCTCGGAGCCCTCCATCGCTGTCTCCTCTGTGCGCCCTGGAGAACCCCAGCCTACAGAACTAGACCTGCTTGGTGTCCTTTCCCAGCTGGCTATCTGCATATTATCCAGGCTGCACACTTCTTGCTTCCACATCTGGACAGGAACGCCTCAGTAAGTATAAGTTGCAAGTCCTATTTCTCTTCTGAGAATGTGAACATTCCAGAAGTAATCCAGGGTCCTGTTCAGGGAAAGTGCATGGGGAAGGTGTTTGTAAGCTAACTCCACGCTCATCCTGTGTTAGGTGGAAAGTATATGTATCCGTATATATATCCGTATATATATCCGTATATATTCATATATACATATATGTGTGTATATATTAAATATCCAACTTTTTTAAAGCAGCTGTGTAAAGGGCATGGTCAGATAGGTTGCTTCAAAGTTGTTCAAGAAGAGACATGTTTAATCATTCATTTCTCTCCCCCCAAGAGGACTACCCGCTAGTGGAAATATATTGTGGGCTGGAAACTGGTTGTACACATAGGAACACACATCAGTTACAAATCCTGACATGTAAGAAACAATGCTGTTTTCCAACAAGGCCAGAAGTTCAAATGCAGAAGAGAGAGCCATTCTCAGACTTTTTGATGAACATATTTAAGGACTCACTTAGGGAAGCAATCATGTCTTGTATGCTAGGTAGCATCCTTTGAAAGTTTCCTCTCTTCATATTGTTGTATGAGAGGGTGAAGGGAAGCAGAAAGTGTGTGACATGATGTGCTGGGTGCAGAATCTAGCTTTACCAAGACCAACCAGTATCTTTCCTGTTGCAGAAAGAGCTGTTACAAAGCCCACAGACTTGAACATGTAGTTAAAGCATGAAGAGATCTGTGACTCATTCCAAGAATCCTGAATCTCAGTAGAAAAAAAAAACAAGTTTCCTATTCCATAAAGAAATGTTTCTATACAAATCTGCTAAAACTTTACTTATTCGAGAAAACAGCATTCAAAGCTCTAGATTTCTTGAACAACCTTAAGGTCTCATTTTGCCTGATTTCAAGGGAAGGGGTTTCCTTCCTCTGCTTGTGCCTTCAGCTTGGCGTGTGCCCACTCACTCTGTGCTCCTTTCCTCATCGGCTTTGTCAGAAATGCTGTCAGGCAATGATACATTCTCTATTCGGGCCAAGGCTTTGCCTTGGCTGCAAGCCAGTTGTGTGCTTAAGAACAGTTCCTAGTGTCCACATAGTTATAGCTTGCCAATCAATAACTAGTCCTGCAGTAAGGTTGTAAATAAAGGGGCTTTGGAATAATGAAAATAGGATTGAAATGGAAGAGAAAATAGTCAGTAAATCAAATTCACCCCTGTTCCCAACATCCTCAGTCTTGTGTGCTCTCTAACCATCCTCTGTGCCACTGCCACCAGCCTTTAGAGTCCTGTTAATTCTGTCAATGATCTGACTGGACTATTCTTCTGTGTAGTGTATGGAAAATGACACAGCCTATCAAACAGACACTCCATCATGTCATCTGAATGGTGTTTCCCTTTTCTCTAGTCACTAGAGAATGGGGTCAAGGGAAACAGGGGGCTGGTCTTCTCGAACATTCTATTTAAAGTCTATGCAGAGGGAATTAGAGTACACCGGTATGGCAAATACACAAGTGTGTGGAAACTCCCAGGTTCCTATGGGTAGTAAGGATTCTATGAGATAACTCTGTGTGTGTATGTGTGTGTGTGTGTGTGTGTGTGTGTGTGTGTGTGTGCGCAAAAGAGAAAAACAGAAGAAAAATAGAGATAAATACTTGAAAATAATTTCTTCATGGTACACAAAGGATAACAAATTAAATGGTTATTATCAGGAATTGACCCAGAGGGTCTAAGAACAGATTTCTTGGAGAAATAATTATCTGATTAAGAACAAGAATAGCCGGGCGTGGTGGTGCACGCCTTTAATCCCAGCACTAGGGAGGCAGAGGTAGGAGGATCACCATGAGTTCAAGGCCACCCTGAGACTACATAGTGAATTCCAGGTCAGCCTGGGCTAGAGTGAGACCCTACCTCAAACAACAAAAACAAAACAAAACAAAAAAAAAGAACAAGAATATAAGCACATGAATGTTGTGTGTGCAGCAAGGAGTCCTGTGTCTTAGTGAAGGAAAGGACCAACATTACATATTTCTATTAAACAGGTGACATTGATTTTTAGTAAAATTGTGCTTTCTTTCCAAAACTATTGAGTGGATGTCTGTACTAGGTTATGCATTGGAGATTAAACAATGGGTGAGGATATAGTTTCTGTCGTCAAACAGATGACTTTGGTGGGTTCCTCAAAGGAACAATAGCAGCAGGTCTATGGTGG
The DNA here is from genome assembly GCA_004024765.1 of Zapus hudsonius. Lineage (NCBI taxonomy): Eukaryota > Metazoa > Chordata > Mammalia > Rodentia > Dipodidae > Zapus > Zapus hudsonius. The sequence goes on from PVHP010027715.1 coordinate 3,388, forward strand.
GATGTGTCATCTGTTAGGACAACTGACAGACTTCCCAGCTCAGCACAGGGAAGGCAGAGAGGCATGGTAAAAGCTGAGGTGTGACTGGAATTGGGAACAGCTCAGTGCGAGGAAAATGGCAGATGCTTATTGGGATGTGAAGAAAGAGGCCACAGGACTTAGCAGAGATGCCAGGCTGTCGAGTCCTGGATGCCATATTAAGCAGCTGGGACTTGTCATCCCATGTTGGTGAGCATCACATAGATGGAGAATAAGCTAATGTGCGTTTTTAGCAAATCAGAACCTATGTGACAAGGTAAGAGAGAAAGGATCCATGCAAGCCCTAGTTCAGATATGTGATGGGAGCCCAGTGGGGGAACAAGGGCTACTCAGGGATTAGCGAGAACAGAGGGTCATTACAACCTCTAGCTGGAGAGACATAGAGCGGAGTAGTGTGCCCTAGTCCCACAAGGCAGGCTCATCCACTGGAAACTCATAATGGGCCCATCCTATGGGAACAAGAGCCATGAAGGTGCTGTTGAATAGTCCCAGGAACCCAGAGGGAGCAAGAAGCAAGCCTGGTGTCTTCCCCTTCCTGCCCTTTCTTCCCTCCCATCCACTTTACCAAGCAGATCCTGATAACTCAGGAGCCTGAGAGTGACACTCAGACCTGCCATGGTGCAAAGCAGAACAGAGCAAGGCAGGGAGGGAATGCAGTGGGGCACAAGGCCAGCCAGGCGTTGTCTGTCACCTGAATAAATATGACTCATCTGCCAATGGTGGCCGATGCTATTACTATTAATAAAAGAAATTATTAAAAGAAGTTCTGAATTAAGAGTAGCAGCTTTTTGTGATTGTGTATGTAGTCACAGGGAATTGCAGTTAAGATGTTGGATGGAGTGTTTTTACACACACAAAAGAGGAAGTTTTATAGTCAAAACCATCACATTGTGTTATTTTCAGCACTCTAGGAACACTAGCAGAGTATGTTCATGTATGAATTTCATAAAGATGATATAATGTCAGAGCAAACTCTGGAAATAAAACCTAAGAGCCTTAGAGTATAGGATTATTTGACCCCCAGACCAATTCCTCCTGCAGGATATGTTTTTAAATGTTTGCTGAATGCTTGTTCAAATAGGTGTAGGTGCCACCATGGTGAATCACACTTGATTTACCTGTTACATGGAGGACTAAATTAATCAACAAAAGAGAGAGAGGAAGTACTATCAACGGCTATAAAGTAACTACGAACTTAAGAAGAATACCAATGGGGTGGATAACTCATAGGAGGTCAGTCCAAGGGTTCTTGTAAGCATGAGGACTCAAGGCACCAAGACTTGCTAGTTCTTCTTAAACTTCAGCTGCTGTAATCAATGTATTGACTGGAGTGAAAATTCCTGGGGTGTGTGGTGAGGAAGCAGGTAAGAAAAGTATCAAAGCTGTATATACATTGGCTAGGGAGAGGGTTTCTGGCTTGGACCTATTTTTAAATGTAATGTTTGTATAGGACTATTCTCTGTGTTACATGGGAGAGAGTTCCTTTCACATCATCACAGAACGACTTCTCTCCATACACTACATTTTCACATGACCTGGCACACTAGAAACAATGATTGTGAAAGAGTCCCGTTTGCCTGATTTTATGTTCACAAAGTGCAAACACTCAGCATAGAGTATTTAACATTTGTCCCTTGTCTATGCAATGTGTGGCTGTGTACATATAAATGTCACTCAGAGACATTTTCCATGAATGAATTGGGGAATTTGTACCTTTTATGACTATCAAAAAAAATTCTACAGTTAAAAGACTCATGACTAGAAACACAATTTTAATATATAAAAGGTTATCATCCCTCCATAAAATATTTGGAATCTTTGATAGCATTCAGAGTGGAGTTGATACTGTCTTATATTAAACAAAAAAAAAGTCGCATTATTACCATCATGGTTTACATTTTTAGGACCTAATAATGTGGATCCCTTTTGTGAATAAACTTAACAAAAGGCCTTGTATTATTAAGGTCTTTCACTATGTGTACCTTTAGGAATCAGAGAACAGCTCTATTGAGCCTCCACTAAAATTAAAACAATATCTCTTTGCTAGTGTATGTTCCTTGTGTCACCCATGTTCTTCCTTTTTAATTGTAGAATCTTGTACTCTTTGCAGGTGAAATTGTGCTGAAAATGGGCCCAATAGGTGCAGAGGCAGATGAGAATCAGACTGTAGAGGAAGTGAAAATGGAACCGTATGGGCCAGGGCACACCACGCCCCGAGGTGAGCTGGTCCCTGACCCTGAGCCTGAGCTCATCGACAGCACGAAGCTGATCGAAGTGCAGGTGGTCCTCATCCTGGCATATTGCTCCATCATCTTGCTGGGTGTCGTTGGCAACTCTTTGGTCATCCACGTAGTCATCAAGTTCAAGAGCATGCGTACTGTCACCAACTTTTTCATCGCCAACCTGGCTGTGGCGGATCTTTTGGTGAACACCCTGTGCCTTCCTTTCACTCTGACCTATACCTTAATGGGGGAGTGGAAAATGGGCCCTGTCCTGTGCCACCTGGTGCCCTATGCCCAGGGTCTGGCAGTCCAAGTATCTACAATCACTTTGACCGTCATTGCCCTGGACCGGCATCGCTGCATCGTTTACCACCTAGAGAGCAAGATCTCCAAGGGAATCAGCTTCCTGATCATTGGCCTGGCCTGGGGTATCAGTGCCCTGCTGGCCAGTCCTCTGGCCATCTTCCGGGAATACTCACTGATTGAGATTATTCCTGACTTTGAGATTGTAGCCTGCACTGAGAAGTGGCCTGGGGAGGAGAGGAACATGTATGGTACAATCTACAGTCTTTCCTCCTTGCTGATCCTGTATGTTCTGCCCCTGGGCATCATCTCTTTCTCCTACACCCGCATCTGGAGTAAATTAAAGAACCATGTCAGCCCCGGAGCCTCCAGTGACCATTACCATCAGCGAAGACACAAAACGACCAAGATGCTGGTGTGCGTGGTGGTGGTGTTTGCAGTCAGCTGGCTCCCCCTCCATGCCTTTCAGCTCGCGGTGGACATTGATAACCAGGTCCTGGACCTGAAGGAGTACAAGCTCATCTTCACGGTGTTCCATATTATTGCCATGTGCTCCACCTTCGTCAACCCCTTCCTCTATGGCTGGATGAACAGCAACTATAGAAAAGCTTTCCTGTCAGCCTTCCGCTGTGAGCAGAGGTTGGATGCCATTCACTCAGAGGTGTCCATGACCTTCAAGGCAAAAAAGAATCTCGAGGTCAAAAAGAACAATGCTCTCACCGACTCCTTCTCAGAGGCCACCAATGTGTAAGGAAGCTGGTATGAAAACATAGCAGAAGAATTCTGACCAGAGCTGTCAGTCTAGTTAAGGAAGGTTTGCTTGCTGGCGCTTGCTGATCTCCTGTGTTAAGAACACCAACAATCAAAAATAAATAAATAAAGCATTTGAGTGGAAGCATCCGACAGTGTGATTCCTGGAAAACTGGCATGCTGAGCCGAGGTAAAAATCCTCAAATTCAAAGAGCAGGGACACAGTGGTATAAGTACTGTTGTGTAGGTGATAGATTCAATCATGAATAAAAGAGGTAAATACTGTTGACTGTTTTCCAAGAGTGAAGGACACCTGAACAAATAGTTGGCATCAACTGTATGGCTAAAAGTGGGGGTGACATTAACTGGCCAAGCACCTTAGGAGCAGCTCGGGGTATGCTGTGTACTTCCCATGCCGTCTTCACTCGATGAAAAGCAGAGTGCAAATTTCTCAAGGGAGCCATAGACTCTCTGCTATGGTGTCTTGATTTTATTGTTCGTCCTACAGATGAAATCCAAATGAGAGCATGCTAGGTAAACATTGCTACTCCTGGGAATAACTTCAAGATGACTTGGAGGGAGTGACTTGAAATTTGCTATATGATTAAGACCTTGGCAATGATAGCTGTAATACTGACTCCTCCATGAGCAACAGCTCTTAAATTCAAATGCATATCTGTAGAAAATAATGACTCAGAGTCAGAGATTGATATTCTTAGACCTACAAGACATGTAAACAATTATTTAATTTCTCATTTAGAGTTGTTCTCCTTTATAAAGATACTACTCAGACAGCAAGTAAGCAGCTTATCTTTGTAACTATCATTCACTGTTATATCATTTTGGACTCATATTCCTTCTGTTATTGTTCTTATAAGGGAGAAAATTGCACTGAAAATTAGGTCATAGTAGAAAAATTTTTGTGACAATTTGTAATATTTTGTGGTTGTAAGCAATTTCACACAGGCACATGACAATTATGGTTTCAGATGTTATAGTGGTATTTTCTTTGGGGTTCATCTTTCATAAACCCACTCATGATAAATAAAAATATAAATTCATTCTGGGCGTGGTGGCACAGGCCTTTAATCCCAGCACTGGATAGGCTGAGGTAGGAGGATTGATCCCTGTGAGTTCTAGACCAACCTGAGACTACATAGTGAATTCCAGGTCAGCCTGGTCTAGAGCAAGATCCTACCTCAAAAAACAAAAACAGAAAGAGAGAGAGAGAGAGAGAGAGAGAGAGAGAGAGAGAGAGAGAGAAAAGTTCATTAATGTGAACCTGTTTAGTCTATACTGGACTCATTACACCTTGTAAATATTCCATTTTAATCAATTTCACATAGTTTTTCTTTTAAAAATAATTATATTTTGGGTGACATCCAAAAACCATATGCCTGTAAATAGTAAAACATAAATGCTATAGTAGTTTTTTAATGATTTCATGATTATAATTTTTTCAATAGTACCCAACCAAAGACACTTTAAACTCTCTGATGATCATGATAAATAAATGAGATATTAAAATGCTCCACTACTTTGGATACGATTAAAGGAGCTTCGTTGTACTTATATTTTTGTAAATATGGCAGGCAGAATATATTCCTTACATTTTCAATACATTACACATGAGTCTTATATTTAGTTATAATATTAATTTTATGGATACATTTAAAATGTATATCTCATTAAAATCTTTCTATGCTAGAAATTAAAGATTGGCCTTGAAGAGAAGAACTATACTTATGAACTATTGAAAAAAACTTGAAAAGAATAAAAATAAACTAGATATAAGATAGAAGTCAACAAAAATGCTGTGCATCTGAAATATATCTTGTGAGAGGATTTATTTTTCGCTAGAACTCAGTCTAGCCATCCTAGAAAAATAAGCTTTTTGTATTTTTCATTGAAGTTACTTTCCTTACGATGTCAAGAGAATACTGTTGAGAATCTCTGACTTACTCCTCTAGTAGAATTCTTACCCTGTTACAAATGCATGTTACTATATCTCCAGTGAATGACTCAATTAACATATTTAAGATCTGCTTCTCTATATCAGCTTATTAATAAAGCACCTTTTATGTAGTGATTTGAATGTTAAAATAAAAAGGATTTGGAAATTAAAGGAAGTGGTGTACGGAATCTGAATTTTCTCTAGCTCTTCTGTTCTGGATTTGAAACTGATTGGTTGAGTCCACCCTCGAAGCTGCCCTGGGAATCTCCATTCTAAGAATGTTCCAAGCTGCATTTTCAGACTAGACCTTTCTTTGGAATTAAAAACTTGTCTCTATCAGCTAATGAAACATGTGCATGGATCTGACCAGCAGATCAAATCCAAATTGTCCCATCTGGATCCTGGGAGTTTAATGTCCACCCCGCCACACCCCACCTTATCTCTACCCTGTTTTAATCATGACTCCTGAAGATCATTTCCCAAGGTCTTCCACTTTGGAGTGATCCTTGAATCCCTTCCTGTCTTCATCCTGTATCTCTCTCCTCATGAGCCTGAGTTTCAGTGTAACTCCTCGGTGAGTGCTTCCTGAGTTCATTCCCTCTTTTCAGCACACATCTCACAGGCTATGATTTTCTCCTCTCGTCTCTCATCTGGGTTACTATAGATCTTCTTAAGTGTTCTGTCTATATACTACCTTCCAGCTTTCCCCCACTACCCAGAGTGAGCTTTCTAACATTTGAGTCATTCATCTGCCCATATCTTAGGGTCCTCTAGAGGAACAAGGCTAATAGAATGCATAGATAATTATAATAGAGGATTTATTGGATTGGCTCATACAATTGGAGGCTGGATGTCTCACCATGGCTGCCTGCCAGGGAAGCCAGACACTGCCCAGCCCAAAGGCTAGAAGCCCCAGAACAAAAGGGACCAATGATACAGCTCCAGTCTGAAGCTGAAGGCCTGGAGGCTTGCTGGAGAGTCCCTGCTCTGAGTCCATATTGGAAGGCTGAAAAAGGCAGAGGAAGCTAGAGTCAGGTCCATGGGTGATAGCAGCAGACATCGAGGTGTTTACTTAGGAAGAATGTTCCAGATGGCTTTCTCTTCTTCCTATGTTATTTCCCCAGGGCCCCACACTATTGGATAATACCGCTCCAACATTCACAGCAGGTCCTCCCTGCCTTAATTAATCCTCGAAGGAAATACCCTCACTGACACACCCAGAAATGTGTTTCACTGATCTTTGAGGCATATCTCAAGTAGACGGTCATGGTCAAATGTTCCAGCACTGGGTTGGTGTCTTTCTGTGTCATCTCCTACAATCTCCTTTCATCTCTTCTTTGCTATTGGCGTTTCTGTGTCATGAGGAGAGGGGATAAATTTTGCCTTAACAATGGCAGAATCAAAGCAATTGTAGTTACTGTCACCACGTTGGCACCAAATAAATATTCATCAAGGAAACTGAGTTTTGGAAGTGATTATTAAAACCAAGATTTGAAGGAAGATTTACAAAGTTGTGAAACATACACTTTCTTCATTTTATCAGACATCTAGGAAAGTAGGAATTTAGCTTTGTAGGATATGGGGGAAGATATCTACTTATCCAGGATCATATCAGAGGTTAATTTCTATTTTTCATATTTTGGTTTTCCAAGGTAGGGTCTCCCTCTAGCCCAGACTGACCTGGAATTCACTATGTAGTCTCAAGCTGGACTTGAACTCACAGCAATCCTTCTATCTCTGCCTCCCAAGTGCTGGGGTTAAAGGCATGCACCAACAACCCCGGCTATATCAGAGTTTTTATTTGTGTTGTTTGTTTATTTTTTTTCTTTCTAGAACTGGGGATTGAATCTTGCACATGATAGACAAATGTCACACCATGGAGACATACAGACAGCCCATTTTCTTAAGGCCAAAATTGTTTAGACCTTTGTCACCAGGAAAGAATAGAAGGTCCAGTGAATTATCAATCATGACTAAGAAAATTAGAGAAGCCACTTTAAATATTTCTACTAGAAATACACAAGTTTCCACCTTTGATACCAAAGATCAAGCTGTTAAAAGCCACTGGAAAAGCTGGGAAAGTGGAGGTCAGGAAGAGTCTCCACTAACATTGAGGAAATGAAGAAATCTAAATGGCAGGAACCCACCACCAGTGCAAAAGCTTCAGTGTGAATGATACACAGGAAATCTCAATAGAGCCATTGAAATTGTGCTCCTCCCTGCTATGTTTATGTCCTGTCCCCTTCTGCCTCTGGCCTCTCGTCTGCTTCCCGAAGCTTAGGCAGCACTTCTTTGTGTGGAATATTAGTAATTAGATGCAAAGCTGATTCTTGGGTTTCCTCCTCCTTGATACAAAAACTTATGGAAGAGAAAACATGGTGTGTAGCAACGATCATACAGTTTGTCAGCCCTGAGGATTCCCCACAGATGAAAATACAAACCCCAACATCTCTTCACTGTCACTCTAGATTTTTCAGCATTTCGATGAAGACCACCTTTTCTCTGATCAAGGCTATGTGTTAAATTTCTTCTTTAAAACACACCCTTTAGAGCCAGAAGACAGAGGAGAAATGTGTAAGTTAAGGCCATTCATGCTTCTTCTGGTAGATTAATTAGAACAAGGCACCAAAGTCCATCAAGAATTAAGCAATGATTTAAATCCACAGCATTGAATTCTGAATTCTGGATTTCCTACCATGAAGAAAAGGGTACAGTCATATCTCAAGAAGAAGATGATTTTAAATTCTCAAGTTGGTAAGAAATGAGATATTAATGCACACCATAGTATCCAAAGAGGGGAAATAACTTATTTTTCCTTGAAAAAACAGAGAACTTAACGAGAGTGGAAAATACAAACAACCACGTGATTTTTTTTATCATATCACACAAACGTAGGAATTTTATTAAATGGCAGATGACATTATAGGACCACCAGCCTGCATGTTAAGAGAATTCATGTTATTTGAAACTCAGATTTATTTTTCTTGCCAATTGAAGGATGTGTGATATAATGGAAGTGAGAATGCCTAACCAAGAATCTACTCTTTTACTAATAAAAACTGGTAAGTTTCAATGCTTTAAAAAAAGAAAACAACACATATTTCCCAGGCCACAGGAGTGCACTATGATGGTAAAGTTAAAACCTGTTATTTTATCTTCACAGGAACTAAAGGAAAATAACAACAAATCAAGAACTATTTTGCTTTATGTGGTTCTCATAGAAAGTAACATGAATTGAGTAAATGTGAAGCTAAGAGCTGGGGCAATGGCTCAGGGAATAAAACACTGGCCATGCAAATATGAGTTTCTGAAAACAGATGCCCAGGAACCAGGTAAGAGCCAGATACTGTGTAGGGCTTTTGTAATCCCAGTGCGTTTATAGCAAGAAAGGGCATGGAGAACGTAGAATTTTCTGGAAGCTTATGGGCCAGACATCCTGGCAAATGCAATGGTGAACAATGAGAAATGCCCCCAAACAAGGGAGAAGGTGAGGTATTGTGAGGGTCAGGTGTCTGCAGGGACCACTCCTCCCCTTGAGAGGGAGGTGTCTAGTTAGAGCAACAACCTAGGTGCTAAAACTGATTGGTCAGATATGAACCAATCAGCTGTCTCTCTGACTCACCTGGGGAGGACTTAAAACTAGCTTCCCTAGAGGAAGCAGGCCTCTTTCCCCACAAGGCCCTGCTGCAGAAGGATCTCTGAATTTCCAGGCCTTAAGAAGGTAAGGTCTTCCCCCACCCAAGGGGTGGGGGGGAGGCAGGCTCCAGACTTTTTCCCTCATGAACCTCTCCTTCTCATGATGGGAGCTTTCTGTTATCTTTTCTTTGGCTGCTTATTTAGCTAAATAATATAAGTTCTGTTAAACTCTCTGACATGTGTTCTTCCCACACTGGTGGCTGGAGAACTCTGTAACTTCTCACATGGTGACTGGGAGAATTTCCCATCCAACTCCCCTTTTCCTAAATTAATAAATTAGAATAAATGTGTAATATGACTTAATTCTGTCCCTGTGTACAATTCTTTGGCATTAGAGGACATGAACTCGGAGTAAGAGGAGGGGGAAGGGAGGATTCCAAAACTCTCTCTCTCTCTCTGTGTTGCTTATTATATTAATTATCAGTAACCCGTATCAGTATGACAACCAGAGTTGTCTTTGACCGCCACCCTATGCTTTGGCACACATATGCCTGCCCTCACATACACCAAAACACCCATGACCAAAAACAACCTAGATGTATGCATATATACACATTTAATTACATAACTATTTCATAATGTCTCCTATCATCCAACACCATATATTTGTGTATAGAACATACAACTATCTGAAGATAATGATGACTCCCTTTCAAATGACATTTCCATCACTGTCCCTAAAAAAGTCATAATCTCTTGGATGGGTATGATGTGCAATGCAGAGTGAGGGTGATATACTATAAAATATAAGCAAAATAATTTGAATATAAGCAGTTTAAACATGCTCAGGAAGTACAGACTTTTAGCCAAACCAGTTGGTAACCAAAGGTGACAGGTCTTCAAGTGGTATTTCTCAGTACAAATGATTAGTACCCATTAGGGTAGAATAAGCTATGGTTTCCTGCTAGGACATGCCTGACTTCTGGGAGCCCTACTGTGCAATCAAACATGTCTATGATTTGGTACAAGGAAGTCACAATCTTGTTTCCAATGGAATGGGGGATGGATAAAGGAAGACTACTGAATACATTGTGTATTTTAAATTTTAAATTGGAGCCAAGTACCATCAGTCAAAGTAATCTCCAATGATACGTGGATTCCATTAGACGGGACCACGTGGAGGGATGTAAGAGCAACATCTATGGAAGTGGAGATAATATAATTTTATTTTCATTGGAGTAGTAGGGAAGGTTTGACAGTGAAGAATTGTTTCTGCTATTTGTTCCCCCACATTATTTTTCTAGAAGCAAAAACTTCCCACTCACAAAGATAACCTTGTTTAAGCAGTTACCTCAGTAGTTCTTGTCAAAGGTACATAAAACCTCACAAATGGACAGATAATGGCATACTTAGAAACCTCTGACCTCAAAAGCTGCACTGGATTTAAACACATCTGGTTTGCCTCTAAGATAAGAATTTTATACTTACTATATGGTATATAGCTTTATAGTTCAATAGTAGATGTAGGTATTCCTTACCTATGAGGCCCCACATAAGAATTATGTATAATTGTCACTATATTTCAAGTTAAAGTGATAGAGATAACTATAGTTATAAATACCAGGCTGTTGTTTAAAGGTTGAGTCTGCAGTAGTTATTTTGAAGTAGATGTCATTATGAACTAGTGAAGATCATGATAGGTAATGTTTTTATACAACACACAAATGTATACTATAAGCAGTTGGACAACTAGTGCTAATTGTTTTTAGTGACATGGTACCATCTGCTCCATTGTTTGAGTGTGTCCCCACCAAAGTGTGAGTGATGAAATTTAATGACCACTGTAATAACACTATGGCTGATCTGGACATATGGACTTCTCCCCTTTAAAAGACGCTTCACTCAGCATTCAGGAATGAATGAATGAATGATTTATTTATTTATTTATTTATTTATTTATTTATTTATTTATTTATTTATTTTGGTCTTCCTTCTTCACGGGAGGACACAACGTTCCTAAAGGCATCTTAAAAGCACAGAGCAGACCTCAGCAGATAACTGGACATGATGATATCTTAATCTTGGGTGCTCCAACCTCTAGAACTGTGAAACCCTAACATTAAAATAAAATAGAATTCTTTATAAATAACCTAGTCTTAGGTTGGTGTGGTGGTACATGCCTATAAATCCAAATCTCAGGAGACAGCCCAGCCTAAACTCTACAGAGAGAGCCTATTTTACAAAAAATCCATCCATCCATCCATCCATCAATCAATCAATCAAAAAAGAACAGTTTTAGATATTTTGATATATCAGCACAAATGTATGACATTCTTACTGAATATACTCTGTCCATTAACATGTTATTTTTGCTCATTTCAAAGTCCATTCATATTTATAAAAACTATAGCAACCAAATAACAAACCTTAGATACATATACTTAGAAGATAGCTTCCCTTATATAATAGATCCTACAACAACCCCAATCAATCATGTTCAATATTCATCATATGCATTCAATCACATCCAATCATACATTTTCACTCACTGGCTGGGAAACATCATAGATCTCACTGTCATCGTTTCCACACATCTTTTACCAGAAGTTCTAGCTGTTAGGTTCTAAATTTACAAGACCACCGGGAAAAAATGGTTCCTTTGGACCCAGAAAGGGAGTGGTGAGTTTCAGAGGGAGAAAGATGGGGGGGAGGGGAGGAACTCTGAACCACCTAGTTTGAGAAAAAAAAAGGTTTAAAGTATATTTGGGTAGCGTTATTGTGATGATCTTGTTAAACACGTTTGATAATGTTTCCTCTTATCTTTTAAGGGTTTTCATGACATACATTCTCTCTTATATATTTGTATGATTCACCAATGAAAGCACTCGCATGGAGAGTTTTCCGTATAAAAGTTCTTTATTCCTTTCAAATACAGAGACAATTGCTGTAATAATATTGGGCTATCCGGATTTTTTCTTTTTTGTTTGATTCTGGAATATCAGATCTTTTAATAGTTCATTTCTTTTATCTAAGTACCCGTGTTTTTCCTATCTTTAAAATCTTTTCAAACCCCTGCCTTTTGGCTTCATTATTTTTTTCTGTAGTTTTTGTGTTTTCCATAACTAGGTTGCCCAGGCTACCCTGTAACTCACTGCATATTCTAGGTTGACCTCAAATTCAAGGCAATCTTTCTGCTTTAACCTTCAGATTGCTGGGATTATAAATATGAGCTACCACACCTGACTTCCTCTGTATGTATATTTTCACAGTTATTTAATTGTTTGTTTTCTATTTTTGCTTATGATTTTTTTTGGTTGAGCTATCACAGTATGTTTTTAAACATTTGAGAAATTTCGAGAGACACTATTGATGTAGACTTACAGCATCATTTCTTATTTGTTGTAAAGTTTTCTTCTGTGTGACTTCAACTGTTTACACTGGACATTAGATAGAGGAGGACAGATGGGAAATAAACTTGAAAATCCCCAGGGTGTAGCTTTTGGAGAAGGAACCACAGGTCAACAGAAGCAGTGAGGTCATGAGACAAAGCTGACCGCTCAGGAAAAACAGATAAAGGAATTCACAGATTTGAGGAAAGGAGAAATCTATATGGAGAGGGACCCACCCTATAGATAGAGACCTCCAAAATGCTTTCTTCAAATATTGATCAAAGAAGAAAATGAGCTTGTGTGTCAGAAAGAAACAAACCTGGAGAAGAAACTATGGTGGAGATTTTGAGGCACAGCCCCTAGAGAGCACAATGAGTGAAGAAGAGGATATTCAGCTAAACTAGAAAGCTTCACAGTTCACAGGATTATAGCAGAGTAATCGCAAAGTTCCTGCCTTCCTGAGCATCATGAAACCAAGCCCTAATGCTTTTCTGATTTGTCCCAACACATCTTACCAACACCCAAAAGGATCCAACTATTTTCCTTGTCATTTTAAGTGCATTACAAAAAGACAGCTGAAATCCATCAACCATGTAAAATATATACAGGTAAGAGAGAAAAATTGATGAACTTTATCATCTAATCAAAGATTAGGTTGAAGATAGGTGCATTATTAGGAAATGGTTATGTCACCACCCCATCCAGGAAGTGACCTGGGTTGCTAAACTATTTCCCTTTGCTTACCTGTCTCATCCAGAGGACAGGTGTGGGCCATTGCACACAGTGTGCACATCCTTCTATATGATGTTAGTACATGGTTCAAACAAATTCATGTTGCTGGAATTCAGAAATGGACATCTTTGCAGGGAAGTACTTTACCACAGAGGCCACAAGTAAGTTTCTGTAACTCTTTTTTAAAAAAAATCTTTATTGTCAATAATTATATAGATTGTATGAACAAATCTTGTGGTGGTACTCCCTTTTTCCTCCTCTCTGTCCCCAATCCAATGGTGGCCCTCCATGATGGGCATACTAGATCAGTCCATTGGGGGAGGGGTTATGAATTGCACCAGAGTCATCCCCCCCCCTTAGCAACAACACACAAAGGAGAGAAAAACAAACTGGCTACCTCTCTAATTCTTTTAAGGCTCTTCTTCTCAAATGGGAATATTCATATTGTTAATGTTTCTTAAGCTGTTCTTTTATCATCTTATGCCTTTTCTGTCTGTTATTCAGCAATAAAATGTTTAAAAACTGCCTAATTTTAGTGCTGGAGAAATTGCTGATGATTAAAGATGTTGAACACTTCTGAAAACATTTATTGGCCATTGGGATTTTGTTTTGTTTTGTTTTCTGAGAACTCTGTTCAATTCTAACATTCTTTTTTTTTTCAGTTTTTGAATTCTTTGTCTAAGATGATCATAGGCCCTGGAGGGACAGCTGCTACTGTAGTTGACTAAATGGATATATTGTGTCCATCCAATTGTCCTTTAAATTTGTTAGGTTAGTGCTGCTTTCGCTTTGGTCAGACAAGCTTCTTTTTGCAGATGGTGGCAACTCTGAGGAGACTCAAAACTCATCGAGATGCTGAGAATAAGTGACTGTTGAGTGCTCAGGGCTGAAGGAGACATGTTTATCAACACCCTCCATACCTCAGAGCACATGACAGAAGAGACGACAGAAAGACTGGAAGAGCCAGATGACATCCCCGAGTGCGTTGGCCTGCTGTTCTAGACATGCAGTAGCCATTGCACGGATGACTTCGCAGGGACTGTCATTGGCTGCCCAAACCTGCACACTATTGAGCAAATGGCCTTTCCATCAAGAATGCTGGAGAGCAACAGAGAGACATCAAAATATAAGCAGGACCAGCTGGGAGGAAGGAGAGATTCAGTGGGAAAAGGGAAGATAATGGGAGGAGAATATGGTCAAAATACATTTTGTTCATGAAGGAAAATCATCAATTAAAATTCTAAGAAGGTGTAATAAAGAAAACACATGATTAAAAAAACAGAGATCAAGATCAACATTTTGCATTGTTTTAGTTCCTGAAATTTAATTTTTCTACCCTGGGCTCTCCACTAAAGCTCAGGAAAGTCTGTGGCAAGCAAGAAGCCAGTCTAAGCATCCATGAATAGCAGTGACTCTCTTTTGAGGTCAGAAACTGGTACCTGGTGTCCTTCAATATCTGCATTCATTTCAGAAATGAAAATGCAGATTTCCAGTGGGAAGTGCAGCAGAAAACCAGTCCTATGAGATCTCAGGGAACCATGTCTCTAGGGTTCATTTATGCCAATATTAAAAAAAAGACTTCATTAACTCAATTGATAGATCTGTAAATTCAAGGATTTTAGTGTAGAGATAAAATTCATTTAAGAGAAGCAATAAAAAAGAGATTATGCTATTAAAAGAAAGGACTTAAGGTATTATAATGAGTTAATTTCTCATAGAGGCACTAATTTAGATTTGGAGAGAACTCAAAAGGACGGAGTGAAAGGGTGTTCTCTCTCTGTGTGTCTGTCTCTCTCTCTTTGTTTTTCGTTTTGTTAGAGAAAGTGACAGGGTCTCATACAGTTCAAGCTGCCAACAAACTCTCTTAACTTGGGATAACCTTTTCTGATCTCAAGTACTTCTATGCCATGAGTATATGGTGCTGAGAATAAATGCAGGACTTCTTTCATGCTAGGCAAGCACTCAGCTCAGGGTGTCTTCCCTCTTCCAAGAAAATTGTGCTGTGCTTTACTAGGAGAATTGGGTACATGGTTCCCTGGGGTTCACTCTGTAGCATCCTTCAGCCTGGAAGAGTCCTGGAACTTTTCATTGAGGTGTTTTTTACTTTAAAAGGAGAAAAATAAATTAACGGTATGGTAAAATTTTGGACATTAATGATACTTGTAGATTTTTTAAAGTTGTCATGGGAGATTTTGCTTAGCCCCTTTAAAGTTGCCCAAGTAAAGACTTGCCCATGTGGACCAAGTATCCATCTGCTCTGCAGAGGAAGATGGTTCACTTCTTTCTTTTGTGACTATTTAAGTCGTGGAAAGAGCACAATGTGTCCTGTCATCAGTCATCAGACTGTGGGCTCTAGCACAGGATGTTTTCTGGACTCTGATCAGAATACGAATGGATCCATT
Source organism: Zapus hudsonius (assembly GCA_004024765.1). Taxonomy (NCBI): domain Eukaryota; kingdom Metazoa; phylum Chordata; class Mammalia; order Rodentia; family Dipodidae; genus Zapus; species Zapus hudsonius. Next base: position 18,815 of record PVHP010027715.1, read on the forward strand.
GTATGTCAAACCATCTTCTTTCAGTTCATTGCCTCCCGTCTTCAGATCCTTGTCATAACTTCAGAATCTCTGGACAGTGTGACTCTGCAGACAGAAGGTATTTGGGAGGTTCCCATTAGTCTTTTCATCCTGGCACAGCTAAGCAAAGTAAGAAATCATAAGGACCAGAGGTAGTTACTTTTGCTCTCTTGACTCCAGTTCTAGAGTCTCAAATGTGCTGTTAACTCCCTCAAATTAAGATATCGCTCACTGAATGGATTCTCTCAACCATGTGCCTAACTAAGTTTTATGAAAATCAATGTATCTTTTCATAGCTATGTTTCATGCTCTATAACAAGGAATGATAGATTGAAACGTATTTTCATTTAATTTTCTATGTAGGAAATTGTGAAGGTCATATAATTTTAATTTATAAAAAATATTAGCTGGATTGAATTTCTTATACTCTAGTCAACAGGGAGCCCATGAATATTATTAAAAGTATAAATTAAAAGTAATTCAGTTATTTTAGAAAGTACATGGTGCAATACAATTATAGCTTCTTTTATGTAACGAATCTAATTGTAACCATTTAAAATTTTTGCTTATAACATCCTACTGATTTATACTTTATCATATATGACTTTATTCACAGACAACAAAGGTAACTGGTCAGCTTTTCAAGTAATGTGAATCTTTGGAAAAGATTTTATTGGGAGTTTAGTCATAGAGTGTTAATTTCTATATTATATAGTATTGAGAGAAGGTTAAAATATGCATCTAGTAGCTAAATTAGAAAAAAAATGTTTTTTAAAGTCTTGTTGAACATTATCTCTGCAATACAATCTAAAACACATGGTAGGAAACTTGCATTAATTATTAAACTAGAAAAGGAATATTTTATGTTCTAAATAAGTATCAGCAAGTCGTAGCATCAATAGGGCTTACAAACGACAATATGAGACTATCATAAATCATTCAAGGATTTCTTTAATTTGCTTTCTTAGTAGCAAAGACAAAATGAAGTTGTATAGAAGTGTACAAGCATCATGCTGAATACAGAGCTTTCCTCTGTGATATAAGGCATTGGAAAGTAACCCCATTTGTCATTGGAATAATAAAATAAGTCTTGGTAATATACAGAAAAGCTCAAAAGGAGGCCAAGAGTCCAATATGGGCCCATTTGGGCATCACTTAGAGAGGGTGCATCATAGCAGATGACAGGAGTAACTGACAAAGAAATTGCGTGATGAGATAGGAAGCCAGAGTCTATAGGTGTCAGTCTTTCTATTTTATAACAACTCTCTCAGAGTCTCTCTCTCTCTCTCTCTCTCTCTCTCTCTCTCTCTCTCTCTCTCTCTCTCTCTCTCTCTCTCTCTCTCCAGAACTGACTAGGATCCCATAGGAACTATACTAATTCCTTCAAAGGGACCTCATTACCTCCCATTAAGCCTTGCATTTTAAAAGTGCCACCATCTTAACACGGAGGACCACACTTCCAGGACAGGAACATGTGGGTACCAACCAAAACAGGAATCAAATTCTGGATAAAATCCTAAAATGGGATAAGAGGACAATTAATGTAAGAGAGGATTCAACTTTAGTCAAGAAAATTCTGGCTCATTAGAAGCTTTGATCACAGAGAACAAGACATGAGAAGGAGCATTCTCCATAAATTAATATCAGAATGTCATTATTAAACATTTTGGGATGGGCAGGATTTTATAGTTTATAAATCATTTCAAGAATTAGACATTAGATAGTTCTATATGACTTCCTAAGATGTTCTCACTTTTCTTTCTATGATGTGATAGTCTATTAAAGTGCCACATGGTCAGCTTCAGTCTTTTTGAGTTCTCAAGGTTCTAATATTTATTTACTTATTTAATACTTATCTGTCAGAGAAAGAGAGAGAGAGAGAGAGAGAGAGAGAGAGAGAGAGAGAGAGAGATATGAACATGCCAGAGCCTCTTTCTTCCTCAAACTAACTCCAGACACATGAGCCACTTTGTGATCTGGCTTTAAGTGGGTACTGTGGAATTGAATCAGGGCCAGAAAGCTTTGCCAGCGAGTATCTTCAATGTCTGAGCCATCTCCCCAGGCCAAGTTTTATCCACCTTTTTGCCTGGGTGCAGTATGTATGGGAATGCTAGGTGATTATGCCACTTTTGTGTCTGGATTATGGTTGGTTTGAGAATTGAACCCAGGTTGGCAGCCTCTGCAAGCATGTGCCTTTAACCACTGAGCAATCTTCTCATCTGCCTCTTGAAGTTCTTATAGGTGTTCTGTGACTCCAGAAGCAGGTGCAGACTGAATAAATCATTGGTTATGCAAATGTACTGTTTTATTTCAAATGTGTGAGTTTATATGATTTGACGAAGAAAGATTCAAGGAAGCACTTGTCACCAGATGTTTTATCAATCAACCCATACCACTGGCTCAATTTTATTCCAGTGAGATCTATAAATTTTTGGACCACATAAAAGATTAATCACAGATGAAATGGGTAGAAACCATGCCTTCAAAATTAGGCATTTTATATCAGCCTATAATTGATGACAACTCAGTTTCAAATAACCAGTGTGTCAGGCTGTATAGAAACACCATTAATCAACATAGCTATGTATAATGACCTGTGATAGGTACCAAAGATAGAATTGGTATGAAACTAAGGCCTTATCCCAGAAAATTCCCACTACCTGACTATGCCTTTCTTGCACTCAACAAATCTAAAACCTTATCTTTCACTGCCTCTTTTCCTCTTGGTTGCTCTTATTGTCCTGACAGATTAGCATTCAAATCAACAGCCTATACAAGAGAGGTATGAATTCCGCTACTGTTTATAGCCAGATCCATCCATGGGTCCATCTACCTGGGTCTTACCACCAATGCTCCAGGTCCTGATTTGATGAGGAGCATTGTGACTCCTCCCCAGCGGAACTTTGCTTCTACCCTTACCCACCTCAGAGTATATTCCATGAACAAAATAACTTCATAAAGCTTCAACTTCATTATGCCATCCATGGATGAAACCCATCCCTACTTATCTTCTACCTTTGGGGATAAAATTCAAATTTTGTAATACGCTCTTACATGGATCTTTATGACCTGGCCCACCATGAATATTTTTCTTTCTGTTTCTGCACAAACTTTTAGCCATTCAGTTGGAAGTGATTTTGATACCACCTAGGCTGACACTTCCATGGTGACATTCATGGTGGGGTCATTCCAATGACTACATGCCCTATTGCACACTTTGCCACCAGTGTCCAATTTTGTATTAATTAATGTATACTTTCCTTCTAGAGACCTGCTGTTAGCAAAGGTGACCTTCTCCCCAAAGGAATAAACGATGATTGATCTGAATCAGGAACCTGAAAATATTTCTAACATAGACTAGACACTAAATAACTTTAAAATAGCAAAAGAAAAAGACAGAAAGGACCTGGTATATTATGCAGTTTTGCAATTAGCTTAACTAACCCTGGGGACACTTAGGTTCTCATTTCTTGTCATGTGAAAAATGAAGCTATCTATTGTTTAAGCTCCATTTAGTCATATTTTCTGTTAATCACAGCTCGAAACTTTTTAACCAATGCCCTGGAATATAAAATTCTTTCCCCTTGCAATTTGAATAGAATGCACAGATACTTCACTGGAGATTTCTGCTGATCTCTGCTGTTCATTTCCTTCACCTTAGGTCTGTTACATCACTAAATCATTCATTTTTTTTTGGTAGTGTTTTGCACAGCATCTCTTTTGCCGTTATATTTCTGCCTCATGATTTTTCTATACATTTCAAGCCAATATCTAAATTCACCTAGACTAGAAGTAACTCCAACTCAGGAACCATATTTTATTATTTCATTCCTTGTATAGAGCATAGAATCCAGTACATAGTATATCCTTGACAAATAAATTCATTAAATAATCAATAAATAAGAACACATAGTATTTACCCTGTAATGGAATTCCATGTAAGTGGGAAGATAAAAATATAAACAATGTTCTGTGATTCACTTCTGATATTGAGTAGGAAAAATGATAGTGTCATGGTTTGATACAGGTGTCCCCCACAAACAATTGAATGTGTTCTGATAGATCGATCCTCAGCTGATGGCAGTTTGGGTTTTACAACCTTAATGAAGCTGTGTTGTCAGGGGCGGGTTTATGGGGTTATAAGCCAGCTTCCCCTTGCCAGAGTTTGGCACACCTTCCTGCCGCAGTGCTATGGCAGGGGTGATGTCCAGCCCTCTGCTCATGCCATCGTTTTCCCTGCCAGAATGGAGTCTCCCCTTGAGTCCGTAAGCCAAATAAACCCATTCCTCCACAAGCCACTTTTGTTTGGGTTCTTTCTGTGCAGCAACTAGAAAGCTGACCCCAACAGTTTTGGTACCAGGACGTGGGGTCATCTGTTGCTGCTAGAACCCTGATCGTGTGGCTTATGGTTTTCTGGAAGTGATCTACAGGAGGAATGTGGAAGGATTTGAACCCCCGGCCTAAGAGGTGCCTTGCAGTGCTGTAAGTACAGCGTATTGGATCATTCTGGTCAGAGTTGAAAGACCTGAATGTAATGAGAACTATGGACTGTGAGGTTTGGCTTAAGAGGGGGAGAAAGAACTTGGTCAGGACTGTGCCAGAAGCAGTTTGCGTGAGAGGCTTACTGTGTTCTGCCTGCCTATGTCCTGGGAACCTGTGCAGGGTTGTGTTACGTAAAGATGGACTGGTGTGAGCAGATGGAGATGGCACAGAAAGAAGATCTTTGGGTCGAAACTGTTGCCCGTTCACCTGCAATTGTTTGAGAGATGAAAACCATTGAGATTGGGCCAGCTGGTCTGCATTGGAACAAC
>PVHP010027716.1:0-23655 GCA_004024765.1 Zapus hudsonius
TGTTTTGCATTGTGAATGTTCTGTGCCATTATGGGTTTATTTTTGGTATTATGGCTCAGTTGAAAGCTGCGGGGACTTAAGAGTTGAGTTGAACATATTGTGTTTATATCTTGAATGATTATTAGTTTGTGGGGGCCAGGGGCGGACTGTCATGGTTTGATACAGGTGTTCCCCACAAACAATTGAATGTGTTCTGATCGATCCTCAGCTGATGGCAGTTTGGGTTTTACAACCTCGATGAAGCTGTGTTGTTGGGGGCAGGCTTATGGGGTTATAAGCCAGCTTCCCCTTGCCAGTGTTTGGCACACCTTCCTGCCGCTGTTTGCAGTGCTGTGGCAGCCCTCTGCTCATGCCATTGTTTTCCCTGCCAGGATTGAGTCTCCCCTTGAGTCGCAAGCCAAATAAACCCATTCCTCCACAAGCCACTTTGTTTGGGTTCTTCTGCGCAGCAACTAGAAAGCTGACCGCAACACCAACCTAGTACTTCTCCAGCAAAAACAACTTCCTCTCGAGGTTTGCATTTGCAGAAATAAGAAGACTCTGGAGGCCAATAGCGAGTTATTTTTTTCAAATATTATAAACTAAAAATAACAGTGTGAGGCTGTTGCTTAAGCCCTTGACAGGAACTGGAACCATGCTTGTCAATGTAGCTGTTATCTTTTGTGAGCAAACGGGATGTGGGAGGTCGAGTGGAATTTCTGAGTTCTTTGCACATAGGAATGAAATGTCTGTCATTTTGTTAAAATAAATTATTGATTTTTAAATCAAATCAAAATATTGAGTCAAACGAGTAGTTATTGTACTTGAATTTCTCCCCATTTGTAAGAACTGTTTTTCACTATTTTATGAGTAGGGGGAATAAGAGGTTATAAATAACAAAAACATGTTTCAGGCTTCATGAAACCCAGGAGGCAATTATAGGACAGTATGTGGGAGGGGAAGGAGGGAGCGAAGTTTAAATTACCATCAGTTCCCAGAAAAATAAGCAAGCTTTTTTTGATTTATCAGTTAATCAAGCTGACAAAATGTTTTAAAAGCAATTTTAGCATACTTAGTTTCCTTTTCCATTGGAGGCCAGTGCACAGAGCTCAAGTTATACTTCCATACCCCAGAGCTTTCTCCTCTTCCTGAGAACGAGACTGTAGTGTGTTCAGTATCACCCAGGGCTTGGGTTTGGGAAAGCTCTAGAGGAAGGGACAGCCTTTGCTGGAGTAGAGACAAAGCGGAGTACAAAACGAAGTAAAGCAAGACTAACAATACTAGCACATCAAACAGTGATCCTCCCCCACCCCAGGCGAAGACATGCTATCAATGGGAGAATACTGTAGTGTTGCTTCAAGATGTGTAAAATTTGTGTAAAAGAATAATATTTGGTATAATAATATTATTATTTGGTATAATAATATACCAAATTATTATTTGGTATAATAATATTATACCAAATTATTATTATTAAAATTATTATGTGTAAAAGAATGATAATATTTTGAATAAATGTCCCTCCAAAACTTCCTCTAGTTGTTTCAGGAGCAAATACCCATTTCTCAGCACAAGAAATGAGCTGTCTTTTTGTGGACCGTGTCTCTTATCCATTCTCTTTGGATGTCTTCCTTTTCTTGAGCCTTGAACTTCAACTGTGCTACTTTACGGCAGAAGTAACATGACTTCCAAGCTGACTGATGAATTATCATTTAAAACATGTTGCTCAGCCCTGAATCTGGGCTATATGTATCTCTGCGTCCTTTCAAAATATCTCTCCTTTCTCCATCTTTATATTACCACACTGTTACAGTCAGCTTTCTAATTACTGTGCAGAAAGAACCCAAACAAAAGTGGCTTGTGGAAGAATGGGTGTATTAGGCTTATAGACTCCAGGGGAGACTCCATCCTGGCAGGGAAAATGATGGCATGAGCAGAGGGATGGACATCACCTCCACCACAGCACTGCAAACAATGGCAGGGAGTTCTGCCAAACACTGGCAATGGGAAGCTGGTTTATAACCCCATAAGCCTGCCCCCAGCAACACAGCTCCATGGAGGTTGTAAAACCTAAACTTCCATCAGCTGAGGATCTATCATTCAGAACACAGTCATTCATTTGTGGGGGACACCTGGATCAAACCATGACATACACTATTTTGTAATCTGTCTTACTATATTCATCTACCTCTGCTGACATCAGGCTGTGCCTTGCCATAAGTTACTCAGTAGTTTTTAAAACAGTGGTTTCTAAGACTCTGCCTTGCATGGAGAGACTCCTAAGGTGGAGTCTTGTAATATCAAGCAGCATCTGACTCCAATTTGAGGATGAAGGATGAGCCTGCACCTTGGTGGACATGTAAACAAAACCATCTGTCCAGCAGCACTCACTCAGCATAGACTGTCAGATTTCTAAAAGTAGATAGAGTGTCACCCTGTAAATTTATCAAGGCAGTTGGGGCTATAGGTGTGTGTGGGGTATTCAAATTGTATCAGGAAATCCAGACCTGAGAACTTATACACCAGACTGAGAAAGGGGTGCTACACTCTCACATGGACCCCCTAAAGAGGAAGACTCCTACACTGGCAGTACCATCTCATCTGACCATCCTGTGTGCTTGTCTAGGGACTGGCAGGTGGAGAACTCCTGTCTGCTCCAGGGGCTTCAGCTCAGCTCTGCAGTTCATACTTGTGCTGGTTTGATTCAGGTGTCCCCCATTATCCTATGTGTCCTGAATGCTCCATCCCCAGCTGATGACAATTTTGGAATTGGAACCTTGTTGGAGGTGTGTTGTTGGGGGCAGGCTTATGGAAGTCAGAGCAGTCTTTCCCTTTCCAGTGTTTGACACATCTTCCTGCCGCTGTTTGCAGTGCTGTGGCTAAGGTGATGTCCACTCTCTGATCATGCTATCATTTCTCCTGCCATCATGGAGCTTTCCCTTGAGTCTGTAAGCCAAAATAAACCCATTCCTCCAAAGCTTTCTTTTGGTCAGGTTCTTTTCTTTACAGCAATGAGAAGCTGATCACTACACTGCACTTCCATGAATTGCTGTCTGCCCATCTGCCCATTCATCTGTCTGGACCTGCTATCCATCCACCCACCCTTTGCTTCTATGGGCTCCATGGTCCCCCACCTAGGTTTTGTAGCTGGGGGACAGCAGCAACGTCTCTAGTAGACATCCACCTGCTCTCTTCCATGCCCTATCAGCTTCTGTCTCTTAGGCCTCTTTGAAACTCCTTGAACTCCATTACAGGTTGTTTAACCCTTTGTGGCCATTCTGTAACCAGCACACAGACAATTTATTATATATGCTTATTATTAGGTATGAAGAAATCAATATATTAATTTACAAGTGTAATATGTGATTTGAAAATTAATATTAATTAAGATTCAAATAAAAGAACCTGGATGTGGGGCTGGAGAGGTGGTGTAGCAGTTAAGAACACTTCCTGTGAAAGTATGAGGGCCTGACAAGGCCTTAGAGACTGCTGGAGTTAGATCCCCAGGACCCACGTGAAGAACTGGGAATGGCCACACACTCTGTAATCCCAGTTGGCTAGGGGAAGCAGAAACCAGAGAATTGCCAGGGTTTATGAAAAAATGGCAAGCTTTGAGATCACTAAAAGGCTGCAGCTCAAATAAGACCAGGTGGGAGATCAACAAAGGGGGAAACCACCACAGGCAAGTGTCCCCTGCCATTGGTGAGCACACAGGGCACCATGTGTGTGTGCAGACACGCACACATGCACACAGAACCTGGGTTTTTCTCAGCATGGCTATCAAGGACAGATGAACTATTTGGAAAATTTCTGCCTATAAAATTGGGCTACTTTGTGAATTTACTGTAACTCAGCAAATCCCGACCTTACAGAAAGTCATGAACATGCTTGTGTATGTTCCCATGTGTCTATGCTTACAACAACCTCCAAATCTGGGATTTTTATTTAACTGAAGTTTGGTCAAGCCTGATCAGTGATCTATTTTAAAACTTCCCTGATGGCTCTGGTTAATAGAATGAAGACCCCTGACTAGACCAGAAGTTCCATGAGGATGGGATTTCCTAATTCACAGTCATATCCCATTTTCTAGCCCAATGCCGGACATGCAGCAAATGTCCAAGAAATGCCTATGCATCAAATGCTTTATCCTCACTACTTGTATACCACTAAGTACAATTTATTCTTGAGTAAATGAACAAAAATGAGAGATTCTACAAGACTGATACATTAATAAATCACAGTCTGCTTTCAAAAAAGTTGTCACTGGAAAAGTATGGTGAGAATTGCAGACACATATCAACAGTGAAAATGTTTTCAGTGATTAAAAAGATCTCTTTTTTTGCTTTAACTTTTTTATTGATAAAATACATGTACATGTTGCATTTAAATTATGATTCCCTCCCATTACCCTCCTTTGTCTTCCCTACAGGATGAATCTTACTTCTTTCAGGATTCAGTGTTAAATGTTCAGTTGATTGAAGCTTTGAGACAATTCTGCCTAAGGTTGTTGGAAAACTGGTATATTTTTCTGAGGTCATTCCAGACCCTTCACCTTCCTCTGCTATGAATGAAGGCAGGAAATGTAGTCTCCTTTTTTTTTTTTTTTTACTGTATCATTCTTTACTTGGAAGGATTTAAAAAACAATTATTTGTTACACAGAAAAGTTACATATTAAGCACATGGAGGAGGAATTCTAAGTTATATATCCTTACTATTAATTTTATTTCTTTATTTTAATTGTTAAATATTTTTGTTTGCAAGGAGAAAGAGAAAGAATGAACATATAGGGCCTCCTGCCACTGAAAATAAACTTCAGATACAGGCATCACTTTGTGCATCTGGCTTTACATGGGTACTGGGAAATTGAACTCAGGCCATCAGGCTTTACAAGCAAGCACCTTTAACTGCTGAGCCATCTCCCCAGCCCACATGTTACTTCTCAAAAAGATGGTGTTGCCACTACGGGTGGGGGGAAACTGGTTACCTCTTGTGCTATTCATAACCCCCCACCCCCACGGACAGATTCAGTATGCCCACCAAGGAGAGTCCCCAATGGGATGGGGACAGAGAGGGGGGAAACGGGGGTACCATCATAAGATTTGTTTTACAATGTATCTAATTATTGACAATAAAGATATTTTAAAAACAAGGTGTTGTGATATTAATGACAAAAAGAAGTTGGTTTAAATGAGAGTGTTGTGCTAGGTACAAGAAAAAATACACTTTTTTTTCTGATTTGAACTATAATATGAGTACATAGTACAATGTGAATATCAATTGATAGTATTATTTCAATTATAAAATTCAAATTTTTAGAAGAAAAATTGAAATGATATTCATTTTAGTAAATTGCCCCTTTGATTTTGAATCAGAACCCAGTACTTTTTCTTCTCCGACAAGATGTCAGCATTTAAGTTTGTTCTTTGGCTTAAACTGTGTAATACATGGACTGGGCAGGTGGCTCAATTCATAAAGGGCTTAGTGCAAAAGCATGAGGACCTGAATTCAGATTGCTAGCACTCATGTAAAGTGCTGGGCATGGTGGTACACTTACGTCAGCACCGAGGAGACAGAGACAGAAGGATGCCTCTGGGCTTGCTGCCTAGATCTAGACAAGGCAATGAAAGAAACAAGGTGGACATCCACAGAAAATTACTGATCTCTAGCCTATTCACACACACACAGTGTGCTCACTTGCACACACATGTGCCCAGACTTGCATGAGCATGCATGCCATAGACACAAACACATGTTTCCAAGCATGTGTAAGGGTCTGTGAAGAATGCTGGGGTACTGGTACCTCATGCTGTCAGCTACCCTCAGCTGTTTGCCAGGGTCATTTTCATGCTTCTTTGGGACATCGTGTTCTCTTGGATGATAGCTATGATTTCATACATAAGACAAAGTAAACACTTCCTGTAGGGTTCTGAGGGCAATTTTACTTAAGTCTTATCTTTCATTTTTTTTTCAAAAGAGGAAGAAACAAAATTTAAGAGAGGACTTATACTTTTCAGGTTTTCCTGTAGTCAGTTGTTACACTAAAAATAATAAAATAAAATACCTTTTCTTGATTCAGAAAATAGTAATATCTCTCAGCATAACTTTCCCCATCTTGTATTGCTTAATTTTTCACAAGTGTGAGTGGTCATGGCCGCCACCCAAGGTCATATGAGAACAATAGTAACTTAGTCACTAACATTCTTCAGGTCTTATTTAGAAGGGGTTGTTCGGAGCTGCTGGAGTCAATGGCCAGGGAGGCTGAAGAACTGGACTCCTTCCAGAGGAGCCTTTGTTTATACAGTGGAGCGCCAGGTTGAAGCAGGCAGCTAATGTTTGGTGAGCATGTGCTTTGTCCGGATTTACTGTCTGAACACAGATGGACCTTGACCCTATAATCAGGACAGGCTTAGATTTGACTTGGATATACTTGATCAAGACCACCCTGAAGGAAGCAGTGAAGATTTAATGGGAAGACCGTGGCATTTAGAGGGAGAAAGACAGTGTTAAGTCTTATTTCCCAAACCATGCACCATGTGACTCAGATAAGACCCAAATTCTTTGAGGCTCAGGTCTCTCATGTATCAGTTATACTAACTCAGTATTGCTTGGAAGATTGAGAGCTAAGATATATTATTGTCTTTTCCCTGGATGGCATAAAATAGACACATTTACCTTCTTTTTTATTTTTTAATTGTCCATAATGAGTTACATTATTTCATGGGCAAACAATAAGTTGTTATCCCCTGTTCCCCAATGCCCCTCTTTCCCATCCCCATCAGCTGGATATCCTCCTCCTTGGGTAGTCTGGATGAGTCCTTGGGGCTGGGGACCATGGATAGCCTAAGAGCCAGCCTGGTTCTGCCAGCCTTAGAGTGTTGCTACTGAGGGCGGCCATGACTTTGGGTGTTCTCCCCCACCAAGACGCTCACAATCTATCCGCCCCCTCTTCCGCTCATTTCCCTGAGTCGTGGTAGGTGAGTATTAAGGCTGTTTTATTGTTGAGATCTTAGGGGTCTCTGTACTTCTGGTTTAGGTTTTGTCGAAAATCATTGATGACTTTCTCCTTGGTTTATCCTTTGTTGGCTGATTGGCTGTGGCCGAGTCCACTTGTTCATCTCATCATTCTCTGTGGGGTTCCATAAGGATCCTCCATGGTATATCAGGGATGGCTCATCTCTTGTCAGGATGTCAGCTATAGGCCTGCAGTTCATTGGTAGGGTAGGATGAGCCACATCTCTCTCGCTGCATTCTGAAAGATACAAACAGAGTCTCCATCAGAGAGTGAGATCAGTATAGGTTAACTGAGATACACATTTTTGAATTGGCTATATTCTATTTTTAGTAGACTCTCGTTCAATCGCTCGCATAGTGTTGCTTTGCACCCCAGCCTAGCTGAGTAACCTTAAGCTAAGTTTTATAAAAAAGGCGGGGTGTGGTGGCACACGCCTTTAATCTTTTTCTTCCCCACCCAACTGGTTTGTCTTGTAGGTGTGACAGTCACATGGAAGGACTGCTGACCCAGGCCTCAGTGAGATAAGGCCTGTGGCTGGGGTATGGGGGTAGGCTCCAGGCTTTTTCTCTCATGAACTTCTCCTTCTCATAATGGGAGCTTTCTGTTATCTTTTCTTTGGCTGCTTATTTAAACTCTCTGAAACGTGTTCTCCCCACACTGGTGGCAGGAGTACTCTGTAACTTCCCACATGATGACTGGGAAATTAACCCATCCAACTCCCCTTTTCCTAATCTACTAAATTAGACTAAATGTGTAATTAAATTTTAATTCTGTCCCTGTGTACAATTCTTTGGCATTAGAGGACAAGAACTCGGATTAAGGGGAGAGGGAATTCAAAGGCTCTCTCTCCGTGTCGATTAATTATCAGCAACCTGTATCATAGGCACACTTTCACTTTCAGTTCAGTTGGCTCTACCGGCTAGCCTGCATAAGGAGTGGCCATCCAAGACATGGAGCCAGGGATGCACTCCCCAATAGTGCTACCTCAGTACCGAGACCTAACAAACCTCGGAAGTCCCGCACTAAGCACAAGACATTTGGTTTCGCAAACACCTCTGTCCTGCCTTTGCCTTTCGCTGCCCTGGCTTCCTTCACAGCTGTGAGACAACTGATGTCTTTTGCATGGGGCTACTCTCCAAGATTGACTGAAGATCTCTGGCTCTCTGTTGGAACCCCGACAGCCCGGTAGGTAGGGTGTGGATGGATAGCATTCTCCCCGCCCCACCCATCGCTTGGTGGCCTCCCGGTGCCTCAATTGCCCCAAGCTGCTCCTCCCTGCTCTGTTCCTCTTTTGAATCTTGCTGCTTCTCCCAGTTTTATACTTGTTCATTTTGTCTGTCTGTGGTCCCAGGGGAGTGCCCTGCTCATCGAGTGCCAATCGGAATCTAGGTGAGTAAGACCCACATTTGGCCAATGGGTAACACAACAGGCAAGTCAGAGGACCTAGCGCTGAAGGCGCTGTGTTACATGTTTAAAAGTCAGGGCTTGGAAGTCTTAGATCAATCTGTAAAAAGAATCTGGGAGGATGTATTACAGTTAGCCCTTGGGTGGGTGCTACCAATTTCTTCACCAGAAATACGTGGACACAAATTAAAATTTTAGCTCATAAGAAAGAAATCCACTATGGCATTCCCCGCCCATTGAATTTTACCCCATAATATCTGCATTAGAAAACTGCTTTCCCACCCAGGGTGCTCAGCCGCCTATAGGAATCCCTGAGAGTGATGATAGCTCTAGCAGAGAACTCCCATCTAGTGACAGATCAGATTCACCTCTCCTCCCTTCTGTTGAAAACTTCCTTAGGCCATTGAGGCCAGAGGATGAAGAAGAATCATTAACTCTACCCGAGCCCTCTGCTCCCCCATGGAATACTGCAATGCCCCTAGGTGTCCCTCTCCAACACCTCCCTGTCTAAGCCTGACCCTTGGGCGATGACCACTCGGAGCCTATCTCCACTCCCCCTGATGACCTAGCGCTGCCAGCTCCTTATGTTAAGTCCACATTAACCCCCCGCAGGGTCCAGGCCTTTCCTGTTAACCTAAACCCAGGAGACAACCACCCAGCAGCTTGGTACCCCTGGGAAGCTAAAGACCTTAAAAAGCTAAAAAAAAGCGATAGCTGAAGATGGGCCTAATTCGCCCTGGGCAGAGGCACTTTTGCAAGACCTGGCCTATCATCCCTACACAAGCAAGGATTGGCTCGACCTAGCTAAGGCTGTTCTGACCCTTGCCCAACATGTTAAATTTGCTGCGTTTTTAAAGAAGAATGTCGCCAACAGGGCGAATGTAATCAATCTGCTGACCCAGCCATTCCCATAACCTATCCTATGTTGGTGGGCTTTAGTGATCAATATTCCACTGAGATCCAACAGGCTGCCATCCCAGCACCATACAGGGACCAAGTTCGAGCCTGTGCCCTGACAGCCTGGTCTAAATTAAACAAGGAACCCACTGAATCTCCCTTTCCTCAAATGAACCAAAAACCAGGGGAAGACTTACTAACATTTATTACCTGGGTACAAAGTAGTCTAGAGAGAAACATTCCCCCAGGAGCTCTGAGAGATCAGTTTGTGTGCCTAATGGTGTGGGATGGGATGAACTCTGATTACAAGCTAGGATGTGCAGGTCTTAAGACTTGATCCATGGATCAATGGATATTAGCCTCTAAAGATGTGGGAACTCAACACCATCAATCCCAGACAATAGCTACAGGACTTCAGGCCCAGACTGAATCCTTAACTTCAGCCCTGACCCAGGCTCTTGCTGCCCTCAGCTATAGTAGATCTCAAGAACCTGAGGAAACCTTACACCCTAATAAACATGCCTAAAAAAACCTGCTATGGGTGTGGACAGGCTGGCCATTTTAAAAGAAATTGCCCAATAAAAGGGGACCCCCAACAGTGTGCCCATGCTGTAGAAAAGGATTTCATTGGCAGAGAGATTGTAAATCCAAATTTAATGCAGAAAGCAAGCCTTTAAACTAAAGCAGGGGCAACCTCCAGCCCCGTTATACCAATGAGGACCAGAACATAGGATAAATAGACCCCCCTCAAGCCAGGGTGCAAGCCCATTGGACCATTCCCCTTATACCATGAGTTCACCCCAAAATGTATATTATTATTCAGGGAAAATGATTCTGATGTCTAATAGATACTGGAGCTGACAGGACTGTTTTGAGAAAAGAAAAGGCCCCTTCACATTGGCCTTTGACACCTGGGTTGTACTCCCTCCAAGACTCTAGGGAGTGACTTCAATGGCAGGATGCTGATTACACCAAAGGAGAGGTTAAGCCTCTAATAATGCCAGGTCCGACAGCCAATTCACTGGGACAAGACATATTAGGAGATGCCTGTGCTTATATCACCACTGATATTAAAGCATTTTATGATGATCTAATAGACCTTGGAACATGCCTGTTTTTGTGGTCAAAAAGGCCTCTGGGAAATGGATGATGCTACAAGACCTAAGACAAATTAGTGCTAGGATATCATTGGTAGGCATGCTTCTAAGAGGCCTGCCCTGGATTCTGGCCATCCCCTCTAACTTATACATAATGGTCATAGATATAAAAGATTGCTTTTTTTTCGTTCCCTTACACCCCAATGATTGTTCCAAGTTTGCCTTTTCTGTTCCCTCCCCTACCCCATAGCATGGTAGAGTTGGGAGAAGGGCTTTTATTTTCCTAAACCAGGCAAGATAAGTGTGAGTTCAGTTGTTGTGTGCTAACTGAAAGCTATGTTGCATTTTCTCAAATCACTCTTAGAAGCAGTGCTAGACATCTTGCAGGTAGGTGTTTGATGACCATGGAACTGAGATGTTGACCTGCATCATCTTCCATAAACTTTGTGTGGTATTAGTGGAAAGGACTGTGATGTGTAAAACTATGATCGAAAGACTAAGATCCAACAGAAATAGAGGCTTGTGGAAAGAGCAATAAAAATCCTGTGTATGTTGTTTGTTTGAACATCACAGTTCGTAAAGGGGCTCAATGGCATCCACTACTAAAACAAATTAAATTTATTGGTGATAAAAGTTATTCTAAATAGGTAATCATTTTGCTGACTTTCAATAATTATTCTGCAATTCCTCTGAGACAAGTTCCTCAGTGAGTTGTGCATTTTGCAAACATACTTCAAAGTTTTTAGACCTTTGTGATTTAACATCTTTTATTTTGCACTTCTTTATTCATTTATCTGAGAAGGAGGACCATAATTAGGTCTCCCCTTTGTACCACAAGCCTCTGTCCTTTTGGGATAGGCAAAGTTGGAGCAGTAGCCTTTATGCTCTTGTTTTATAATTACTAAATTATCAAAACTATTAAAATACTTCAGTCTCTGTCATACAAGTGCAAAGCTACATGCTCTTGTTGTCATTCAAAGCCTGCATAACAAGTCACCTCTTGAGTTTGTCTTTCAGAAACACTCATCAGAAGTTAGTTCATCATATAAACAGACATGATGTTCATGATGAAAGATCCAGAAAAGTCCAGGGAGGGAGGAAGGGTGTAGGGAAGCCTTAGGGAAGTGATCTCCTGCCTAGGCATAGTAATGTTCAAAGTGAGAGGCCCTCACAGTGGCCTGAGAATGGTGAGGGACTGAATGAACAAAATAGAAGCAGATAAGAGTGAAGCAAAAGCCACTATTCTGACCACTCCTGTTTCTGCACAGAACTCACCTTATTTAGAGATGTTCATATTGGAGTCCTTGTGTGGTGATTTTAGTGGAAAATGGTAGATAAAGCCTAGTTAATTATTACGCTAACAAGGAATAGACTTCTTCATGTGATCCTATCCATATGAGTTTTATGTATCTGAAAAAAAGATTAATAGTGTGTAATTCTCTCTTGCACACTCATTTAGAGTGCCTGTATTTAATTATCAAATTCTTTGTTCACTTAAATATAGCAAACAAGGGGAGAAAACAAAAGACAGTGAGAATTTTGAGGTGGGAAATTCCCTCAGACATTGTTTTGGAGAATAGGAGAAAGAGATTGAGTAAGAGTTTGCTGAGATGAGTGTCACATCTGGGTTGAGGCCCAAGAGACAGATAGGTCAGATTTATGAGCAGAATAACCTAGATGTGGGGAGCAGAATGGACAAAAGCACTGAGTTGAACCCACAAGTTCAAGTTCCATGAAGGATGTAGAATACAGGGTAGCTGGCTGGTGATAGGTGCTGTCAGGTTTGAATACCTAGAGCTGAGTGTAAAAGAGAAATTGGGCTATGTTGGGTACTGAGAGCCACGGATCCCTGACCCCCCTGTGAGCGAGCCTGTTTCTCTGGCCAGCAGGAGACAGGCTCCATAGGGTTAAGGTGAATGCACGCAGCCAGAGACTCAGATACACGCGGCCGGGAGAAATTTTCCAGGCAAATCTCAAATCACTCCAGCCCCCAAAACCCTTTTATAACCTGAGGCTGCATTTTTTAGCCTATTTCTCTCAAGCAATAAGATTCAAACCTTTTGGCTGGAGCCAATCCGCAGAGTACAGCAGAGCAAAGTATCAACAACCAGGATCAAGGCTTATCCTGGGATTAAAGACATGTTGGGATTAAAGGCGTGTGCCACCACACCTGTGCTAGGATTAAAGGTGTGTACTGCCACACCTGGCTTTATTCCATATTCTAAAACTTAGCTTAAGGCTGGAGCCCAACAGGGCTAGACCACATTTCAATTAGGAAGTCTTTTAACGAGACATCTATTTCAGCCCTCCCCCCTCTAAGTGTTGAGGTCCGAGATCGAGCACTCCTCACAGAACAGAAGACACACACGATAATGCAAGTTACACAGTGAGGTTTATTTCAGCATTCTGAGGTCTGGGTCTTGGCTCAAAAGTTGAACCTCTGACCCAGGACCCCTCTTCTGCCTTCTTCACTAGGTTTTATAGGTTTGAGTTTACAGGCATGTGACATTTCATAGTTATATATTATTTTTATGTCTTACAGGTGGCTGTTTGAGGTTACAAGCATGGGCACTTCACAGTTATCTACTATCTTTACTGTCATAGTCAGGCACACAACAGTGGGATGAATCTCCAAACCAGGCACGATTTGGGGAGGAAAATATTTATTGAACAGATCCAGGGGAAGAAGTTAAGGAAAGGCTGGCCCCCTTTCACAGATCCAAGCAGAGAGAGAGGCAGAAGCCCACCACCAGCACCAAGCAAGCACACTGTAACACACTGTGATTCACAAAATGCAGAACTCCAGGTCAGGGTTCCAGCTCTTCTTTTGCATATCTATCCTTAGTGTTTTACATCCAAATTAGAAAGGGTCAGTCCCCAGGAGGCTAGGCCAAAGTGGCACTTCCCTCCAGCCAGAAGCCTGGAGACAATTAATAATTTTAATAAATCCTTAATTCTTTTGGGGGACATTATTCAAACTACCACAATCTACCCCTGGCCCCCAAAAGAATTATAATTATCTATATTGTGTTTAGTCCAACTTTAAAGGTTTCACAGTCTTATCTGGAAGTTAAAATTGTCTTTTAACTTTAAATTTTGTAAAATCAAAACAAGTTACAAACTTTTAACATATAATGGCACAGAGCAAACATTTGGAACTGCTATGAGGCATAACAAGGAAAGACTGGGCCAAGGCAAACTCAACAACCATCAGTAAACATCCACATCTGCAGTTTAAGTCCCACAGCACAGCCAGTGATTGAGAAGTCTCTGGATTTTTCAATTTTGTCCCTCCAGCTTGGCTGAGTACTTGGAGAAACTTCCATCCCATGCCAACATCGCTCCATGGTAGTCCTTGCAAACTCCTGGTATGTCCACATCTTTGGGTCTCCATTGCAAACCACGGTCCACCTTCCAATGGCTTCACTTGCCAACCAGGTACTCCATGCCCTGTTCCAAATACTGCATCTCAGCAGCGGCTCCTGGAACCGTGTGCACTTCACAACCCACTCCATGCATGCATTCCTCATGCTTCCAAAAGTAGTACCAGGTATGCAGGACACAGCCATGTTGTTAATTCAGGAACAAAATAAACGTAACCCTGAAGAGCAGATTCTTTTCTTTCAGTGTTTTCCTTTCCAAAGAGTTTGCACAGTCCATCTTTCTGTCCTTGCTGGGTGGAAACACCTCAGGCATCTCTCCATTGTTTCAATGTAAAGCAGTTGGGCCATATCAAAAGCCAGTCTCTGGGCCAGTAAGTTAAATTTGCTTTGAGGTTTCTCCAACTTCAAATCTTAAATCTCAGTTCCATGTCTGTAGCCAAGCACACAGTCCATTTTTTTTAATTCAGCCTTGGTCAAACTCTCTGGGCATGGGCAGTAGGACGCATCTACCCCTTGGCACAAGCTCACACTTCTATTAAGGTTTTTTGCAGTCTCTCCTTCCCCTTAGAAAATTCACAAGCCAAGCCTCCAAATGCAATTCTCTCTGCACTGAGCATTTCCAAATTCTCACCAAAATAGTCCATAAAACTTGACTTACCACTCTGGAAGGCATCTTCAGTTGCAAGTACCATGTCCTCCAGTACACAAGTTCCAGAATATCAAAATCCACATGGTCAGATTCATCTCAGCAGATCACCCCACACTCTGGTACCAAATCTGTCATAGTCAGGCACACACCACTGGGATGAATCTCCAAACCAGGCACAATTTGAGGAGGAAAATATTTATTGAACAGATCCAGGGGAAGAAGTTAAGGAAAGGCTGGCCAAAATGGCACTTCCTCCAGCCAGAAGCCTGAAGACAATTAATAATTTTAATAAATCCTTAGTTCTTTTGGGGGACATTATTCAAACTACCACATTTACTAAACAGTTATCTGCTATCTTTACTAAACAGTTGTCTGCTATCTTTATGGCCCACAGGTGGCTCATGGCCTTTTAACCCACATCCTGGCCACATCTAAGTGGTCACTCTAATTTCATGGCAACCATTTGGTTGTCTATTTACAGACATTCCTTTAAAGTCAGACCTTCTTTACCAGTGATTATTTTTTTTCTCTTGAGAAGGGAGTAGGGGGCTTTTCATTCATCTGTTCCTTTGATCTGTCAAAGCTAACTAAGATGGTGAATTGCCTGTCCCCAACATAAGACTCAGGGAAGACTGGAGAAGAGGCCATGGGGAGGAGTGCTGTATAGCATCATCTAGATATGATGTGACTTTGCATTCATGATCTCATGATGGCTGTGGTTTTACCTGTTAAAGACCTGAATAATATTGGGCCCATCACTACTTTACCATGGATGGTAGAGGACAATTTAAAACAAAAAGAAATTGTTTTAAATATTACTTTTACATGTTAATGAAGAGACCACATCAGATCATGACAAGAATAATGATAAACTTATAAAAATGCTAGTGTCCCTGCTTAAAATATAATGCATTCAGCTACAACCTCTTTGGCTTCATTTAAGCAGCTGTTTTCCATTCAGAAATACTTTGACAGAATACTCTCTATTTCATTAAAATATTAAATATTAATATTATAATTTAAATCATATAAATGTACATTCAATACAATCTGAATTTATTAGCATATATTAATTATACATAATAATTTCATTATGTTTTCACACATGTATATAATACATATTGATTATATTCGACCCCATCCTCTCTTGTCCCCATCCCACTCCGACTAATCCCTTTTCTCTTCCCTATACATTTTTTTTATTTTTTAAAAAATATTTTATTTATTCAATTTCAAGCAAAGAGATAGAGAGAGAGAGATGGGAGAGAGAGAGAGAGAGAGAGAGAGAGAGAGAGAGAGAGAGAGAGAGAGAGAGAGAGAGAACACACCAGGGCTACCACCTTGTGGGTCTGCTTATGTGGGAACTGGGGAACCGAACCCTGGGCCTTAGGCACTGGAGGCAAGTGCCTTATCCGCTGAGCCATCTCTCCAGCCCTCCCTATACATTTTTAAAGCAAAATCAAAATGTAAATAAGTATGGGTTATTTTTAAAATTTCTCTTTGTCTAGTTCCACATTCTTGGTAGTAAAAGAAACATTTGTCTGGACAAATAAATGATAGAATGAAATAAAGAGCTTCAACCCAGTCAGTCACATCTTCAAATTTTAGCTCTCCTCACACTGACCTGCCCTCCTGCCTCCTCTGGTATGAGTCTGCCCTGGGGAGATGCCAGAGCCCTGCTGTGGCCACTGATGTAGCTGAGTGAGAGCCTGGCATTTGGGTGTTTCTATAGCTCGATAATTGAGAACATATGTTCAACCCTCTATTTCACACTCGTGTTTGTTTTTGTTTCCTCCTTGTTTTCATGTACAGCTTTGCTTCTGTGCTAAGGTAACATTTTATTTAAGCACCAATGCACATAAGGTTGGGAGGTGGCATTTCTACAATTCTTTTCCATGAAAACTATATTTAGTCAAGCATGAAATTTAAAAGTTATTTCAACATCAATGAAATCTCAGTGCAGACTGGAGAAGAGAACACAAAGTCAATCATGCTTTATTTAACCATAGCCATAGATGAACAAACTCTTCTGCAAAGAGTTTGAAAATAGGTATCTCTAAGATATAGGTTATTGGATCCAAAGTGAATATAGCATTGTGTTCTTTGTGGATAATCTCTGTTCTGGAATGCAGTGTCTCTGTCCCATAGCATGATTCTGGCCATTTAGGTAACAGTCCTCACACAGCCTATAATAAAGGTCCCCAACTTTTTACTGTTATTTAGTTAATGCACTCATTTTAACATTCTTCCAACCAAAATATAAATATAGGGGAAGGTTGAGACATAAATACATATTAGGCTCAGTGGTAAAGAAGAAAATAAAGCAAATACAAAGAAACCACAGGTCTTCACAGTTCTTGAAGGCTTCAAACCTTGTATGTTCCATCTGCTTCCCTCTCTGCGCACATGGGAACCTAGGAGTTATTAGCAGCTGGAGGACTTGGAAGTATGATAAGCAAGAGAAGTCACTTTATTTTTAAAGACTGTGGTGTGTGTTTTCAATCTTCTCCTTTCAGGCTATTAAAATTAAGGAATTTTTTTTGGAATTTTAATTTTATATTGTGCTTGATACAAGGATAAACCGGATCATGCAACATTTGGGGTGAGTTTGCACAAACTGTCTCAGGACAATTAGAATCCGATTCTTGGCAGTAATAATAAATAAACTGGAGGCCAAAGTAATCTATTTAAAGGCTTGTCAGATAGATGATTTCATTTTTTTGTGTTATTTAAATTTATTTGTAGGTGCTCATTAATCAGATATTGTCCACAGAGCTAAGTGAAATAAAAAGGAAGGTTAGAAAGAAAACATATGCAAATGCCCTGTTTAACTTTTCTTCTTTTAAGAATTCTAGAAATATTTCAGAGCAAATTAGAAATACATGTTTATAAAAGAATACATCACTTTTATTTCAGCTCATTAGTAGGGACAAAGTAGTAAGGAGAGCCAGAATTGATGTTTTATTTTGTTTCTTAACATGGGTTTTAAAAAAAGAGGAATTTATTTTTATTTTTTGAACTTTTATTTTGGTTTTGTTTTTTGTTTTTCAAGGTAGGGTTTCCCTCTAACCCAGGCTAAGCTGGAAATCATGTGTTCTTAGGGTGGCCTCAAACTCATGGCGATCCTCCTACCCCTGCTTTCCAAGTACTGGGATTAGTGTGTGCAACCAAGCTAGGCTTTTTAAACTTTTTATTGACAACCCATAGGTGAGTGTATTTTAATCATTAGCCCCTTTGGATGCTTTATTTTGTTCCTCCTCCCCTGTGTCCCTACCCTTTCCACTGAATCACTTCTTCCCTTTCATCTCCTTCCATTACTCCAGAGCTGGTCAAGCTGTCAGAAGCTGTTTGAAGCTGAGTTTTTCTGGAATTTCTGAATGTCTTTTTTTTTTGCCCTCTTTCACCATCCATCAAGACCTGCTAAATGATCCAATATCGTGCAGCTCTAGTGCAGGTAATGGCAGCTTCTGTGAAGTCATGAACGTCTAGAAGACAGGGCTCCAAGACACTGCTCCCCACCCCCTGGCTTTTCTGCACTGTTCCCTAAGCCTGGAGGGTGTGAGCTAGATGTCTTACTTGGCACTGAGAACTTACCAGTCAGTCATTGAGCACTTTAACCAGTTTTGAGTCTCTCCAGTAGTCACCACCAGCTTCAAAAAGAAGCTTTTCTGACCCAAAGTGACAGCTGGTATTGGCTTGCCATTTTGCTAAAAAGAACCGTAAAAAGAACTGTTTGAAGAACAAACGTACCAATCTTAAAAACTCATTGACTCAGGCCAAGGGAGTCAGGAAAAGAGGTGAACTTGCTGTTTCTCTAAAGTTACCCCCCTAAATGAGTTCTTGCAATGATATTCAATAGGGAAGCTGGAGAGCTGCGGAACTTATATTATTTTATAAGGTGTAGAGTGAGGGGCTGGAGACTGAGCCTACCTGAAGCCGTTGGGGTTTCATATAATGAATGGAAGATGAACAGAGGGTGGGCACCAAAACCCTGTATGAGGATTCACTGTGAAGCTTTGGCTTGGTGTCACCTGGTTTGTGCAAGTTAAAATTCTATGAGCCTTACAGGGAGAAGGCCTCAGGACTGGCAATGTGTCAGAGGCTGTTTGTGGCTGAGAGTTTTCTGGAGTTCTAGCTCCCAATCCAGTACAATTCACACACACACACACACACACACACACACACACACACACACACACACACACACCTGATATATAAGATATATAAAATGCAATATGTAATAAATGCAAATACAATTATATATATTTATTGTATGTGGGTTTTGCACACTTAAGCAACAGGTATCTTTTTGTCCTCCTCCTCTCTCCTTCCCTCCCTCCCTCTCTTCTTTTACCCCTCCCCCTCCCTTCCTTACTCCCTCCCTGCCTCCCTGACTCCCTGCCTCCCTCCCTTCCTTCCTTCCTTCCTTCTACCTTCCTTTTCTGCTGTCTTTATTCTTTAAAAACATAATATGAAATAATTGGTCTGTATGGAGGTATGGATGCTCTGCAGGTCTTGCTAGAGTAATTCCCAGGAACAGAAGTTACCATGGCTAATTCACTTCTATAATTATAAAATTAACATTCATTTGCAAAGGAATGGATATGAAATTGCCAGTAGTCAATTGATTTAAAAGTGTAATTATCTCACTCCAGTACTGTGTCAAACAGACAGTATTTATAATTCACAGATTACTCCAATTATTTTGAAATTCATCTGGGTTTGACAGTTCCCAAACTAATTTTCTAATGAATTTTTAATAAATTAAGAGAAATTCATTTCATCCTACTTTCTAGTTTGCATTAAACATCATTTTTAAGTGCAAGAGAGATGACTCAGTAGTTCGGTGCTTGCCTGCAAAACCTCACAACACAGGGTCAGTTCCCCTTTACCCATGTAAAGCCAAATGCACAAAGTGGCCCATGCATCTGGAGCTTGTGCAGCTGCTAAAAGCCCTGATGTACCCATTCTCTCTCACACATATTCACTCTCCGTCTCTTCCTACTTGCAAATAAATTAAAAAAAATTAAAATAAACTATCAGTTAAAAATTGCTTTGTTTTCTTGTGCATAAAATCTTTTGGTATAGACACTGACAAAAATTTTGAAAAATTGGGCATAATAGAAAATCCAATTTTTTGGAGAATAATTTTGACTTTGTTAGAAAACCATAATATTCTTGAGTTGAAAGTTTTATCCCCAAACATCTTGAAGCCTTGGGAAATAAAAAAATAATAACTTGTCTTAATTCAAGCGATACTATTAGAGTTATGTTGGACATGGCATTAAGATGATGCATAGTGCAGGCACAGGGAGAGCATGATCCTGGATTGTTCGCAAAGGAACAGAAGAGCAGTGAGGACCTCAGGTAAAACGGGCCCTGACCCAGTGGCTAGTGCACTTCCCAGCTGTCTATCCTTTTCAAAGTCCTGATGTCTTTGTAATGCACACTTTAGCCTTCTGTTCTACATGTGTACATCTATGGTTACTCATGCTTAATAGGGAACAGTTTATTAATGTTTATTCCTAGCATCTAAGCAACTTTCCTGGGACTATTTTTTCCCACTCTCTGTTGGCAAGGTCATTACTGTCAAAAAAGATCAGGTTTCCACATAGTTTAAAAATATTACATAGTACACAGCTATGTTTGTGCACTGAGTTTATGCAGTCTGTAAAGGTGTTCAGAGGACCCACGACTTATATAGCCTTACATTTTATTGATGATCTGTGTTTTAGCAATCTTTTTCTCTTTTTTGGAGGTGGGGGGAGGTTCAGGTAGGGTCTTGCTGCAGTCCAAGCTGACCAATTGAATTCCATTCCAATTGAATTCAATTGAATTCCAGTTCATTAGGTAGTATCAGGGTGGCCTCAAACGCATGGCAATCCTCCTACCTCTGCCTTCAGAATGCTGGGATTAAAGGCATGCCATACCATGCCCAGCTCTTTTCCTTTCTTTTGACTAGGTGTTTGTCTTCCCAGACCTTGATTTAGTTTTATAATATATCAAGATCTCTTAAATACCTATAAGAAAGGCCCATAGTATTAAAAGTTTTTAGTTGCAAATTGCACCCATAATCTATACATGTGACTTAACTCTTTCATTTTGTTTATTCGATAAAGAAAATTAACTTTGAAGTGTATGATCATTTGTTTTTCTGTGTGGCTTTAAACTTTTTTTATTTTGAGCTCACCTTCAGTAGACAATCTGTCATAATTACGACCCTTGACTTAGAAGTATATTTCTCCAGACTGAACACTACCTGTAGGGATCTTGGAATGTTATTGAACTAGTAATGCTTTTATTATTTATCTTGAGCTTTCCTATTGGGAAATAAGATGATTCACTGGGAAATGGAAAATAAGAAAATTAATTCATTTATATATGGGTAATTTTAAGTGTCAACCCCAAACTTCTACTTTTATATCTCTCTCTTAAGAAGTTTTCTTTATACTTCCCTTTTCCAAAAAAAAAAATATTATGTAGCCACCTTCTTTTGCCTCTTGTCAGACAGGATCCAGCCTTATGGCAGGATCTCCACTTTACAACTCACCACCTCACAAGAAAGTAAGTTAAAACTCAGCTCTGTCCAAATTCCTTGCACAGCTCAACACCCCAGGGAAGGTTTAATTTCAGATCCATTAACTGCTTCCTTTCACTTCCTGGAGGTTGAAGACTGGCTTTTTCCTTTCTTAGTCAGTAGAGATTTTATATGTGGAAAATATTTGCTTAATATAATGTACATTCAGAAAAACTAACACTATAATTTCATGATGCATCTTGAGATCTGATAGTGTGAATTCTTCAATTTTACATTCCTTAAAACTTGGTTAATGATCCTTGGCCCATTTTCATGTACAATTTAGTAGCAGAATTTCAATTTCTGTTGAAGCATGTATGAATATTTTCTTTTAATTTTATTATTTTGTGATTTAATTTGATGATAATAGAAGAGTTTCATTATTGACTTCCCATCCATGAAGATTTTGGAAGTCTTTTTAAATGTTATTTTTAAACTTTTTGAGTTAGTGTAAAAAATAACAGGTCTCATGATGACATTTTATACATATATATCATTGTGCCCCTATCTTAGTCATTTCCTCTTGAAGTCTTTTAAATTTCTCTCAGTAATATTTTGTCATGCTGTTTAGAGCTCATATATAATGTATTTAATTGTATACTCTTACAAATGTTATGTCATTTTGTAAATGTTAGATGCATTACTATCATATGAAAATGGAAATTATTTGTATATCGAGTCTTTTTAAAAGTTACTTATTTGGGGGCTGGAGAGATGGATCAGCAGTTAAAGGTGCTTGCTTGCAAAGCCTGAAGGCCCAGGTTCAACTCTCCAGTACTCACATAAGCCAGGTCTGCAACACGGTGCATGTGTCTGGAGCTCATTTGCAGTGGCAGAAAGCCTTAGCACGCCCCAACTCATTCTCTTTCTGTCTACCTCTTTCGCTTTCTCTCTCTCTCTCTCTCTCTGTGTGTGTGTGTGTCTCAAAAATAAATAAAATTAAAATATGTTTAAAAATTCACTTATTCATGCTATCAGTTGATCTGTAAACATTTGGATTTTCAATATTTATGATTATGCTTTTCAGTTTGTGCATGTTTTATTATTTTGTTTTATGCAACTGGATAGTAAGTATATAGTTTTAGCAAACACTTTAGTTTTCTTTACAAAATCTGAGATAATTTTTCAATATTTTACCAGTATGATTATGCTTGCCCAATGCTTTGAAGGTTTCAACTTTCAATATTCATCTATTACTAGTTTGTTAAGAATTTTTATAAAGGATGACTCATATTTCACCATAGTTTTTGCTCAATTTTGCCTACTTTATCTTTTGCGTTCATTAGTCTGCCCTGACATGAACTGTCAGAAGAGCAGGCGTGCGTCTTGTTTTACTGTTCGTGTCCTTCAGAGTCTCTATCGAATCTTAGCTGCCCATGAAGAGCAATGTTTTTTAATTTCTAAAAGTTTCCATGTTCTGTGGCATGAGTCAGCTCTCTCTACCTACCCCTGCTCTGTCTTTCTCATTCCTTTCCTCCCACCCTAGCTTTGCTGATACTCAAGGTTTAATTTTCTGTAACTTGTTTCATTATTTAGCATTGTTCCCTGTGCTTTCCAGCCCCCAAATTCTTATTCATTCATTTGACAAATGTTTTGAGTTAGGGTTGTCAGATTTAGCAAATAAAATTACAGAATACCCAGTTAAATTGGAATTACAGATAAACAACAGATTTTTTTTTAATAATAAGTACACGTTAAAATGTTCTCAATACTGTATGGGACATATTTACACTAAAAACTTATTATTTATCTAAAATACAAAGTTAATTTGTCTTCTATATTTTATCTGCCAACATTTTTAGGAATACTTGTGTTAGGTATTATCACAGAAACAGGTTATACAAGTAGAAATGTTTAAAAACGTTTGTTCTCAAAAGCTTTCATTCTGCTCAGAGGAACAAATTACTATAGAAATATGTTATATAGTATTTTGGAGGCTATAAATGTTCTGGAAAAGAAGTAACTTGGGCTAATAGATATTGGGTATATGTAGAGTTGCATAACACTTTAGATGCATTGGAAATGGTGTTGAAGCAGACTTAAAATTAAACAAGCACTTGAGGGCTTGCTGTGGAGGCAGGCATGTTCTCAGCAGAAGGAACATCTGTTATAGCCAGAGGCAGAAAAGCATCGGGCTGTTCAAGGCAGGCATGCAGCTATTGAACTGATCAGGTAGGTAAGCGAGGACCAGAAAGGTAAACTGAGGTTAAGATGGGAGTTGTCCAGAGAAGAATGAGCATTGTGGGCCATCGTGAGATGAGACTTCTCTGAGTAAGACAGGAGAGCAGTGGGGCATTTAAACTTGACAGGGTATTACTAAATGAAGAAAGGTGTCTGCGATGCTGGGAAGGCTAGGAATGGACAGACAGTGCAGTGTAATGCTAGAGACAGGAGACAGGAGATGACAGTGGTCATGACTGTTAATACCAAACATAACTTTATGATACAGTGGCCATAAATATATAAATAATTAAATATTTTTAAAGAGAAGGCTAAGATTTTTGATTTGAGTAACTCTATGGTACTTATTATTTATCTTAATGACATCTTTTCATTTTTTCAATTTAAAAGACAGTTTATCTTTTTAAAATATCTTTATTATGAATAAGTTTATACATTGTATGAGCAAATCTTGTGAATGTGTCTCTATTTCCCT